>JAADJF010000233.1:0-99267 GCA_012932015.1 Fusarium acutatum | reverse complement strand
GTATATATATGTATAGGTCATTCTTATAATAGAGATAGTTAAGAGTTATAGTAATACTCCAAGGTCTTTTAGTTTATGAATACAAAAGCATATGCGTCGGATGCTATCTAGTTACAGAATTCTACTATACTAGCACTAGATGCTACGGCAAACCCTTGTCCTAAACCATACTGTCGTCCCGTCTACTTCTCCCATGGTTCTCTGTTGTCACTGTCTCCTCCTCAGATTCAGAGCTACTGGCCACATGGCTCCCTCGACTCTTCCTTTCTCCGCTCAGAGGTTGCCCAGTCTTTGTAGCCAACGTATCATCACGCCCGTATAAGAACCAGAGAAAAGCGCCCGTCATGACCGCACCGCCAACAATATTCCCCAGCGTGACAGGGATGGTAGATTGGTAGATGAACTTGCCAACACCGAAGTTTGTGCCGTAAAACATTCCGATGGGGACGAGGAAGAAGTTGGCGACGGAGTGCTGATAACCTAGTGCGACGCTGCAATCTTGTTAATCCTGTTCCATGAAATTGATAGAGTCTGGGTTACACTTACAAAGCCCAGATGGGGATCCAGATGCCAACGATCTTGGAGAGGTTGTCCTTGCTACTCGTGGCAAGATACACCGCCAAGCCCACGAGCCAATTGCAGCCTATCCCTCTCGTGAAGTTGAACCACCAATTAATGTTGACTCTTTGTTCGGCTTGCGTAACGGCATATGACGACATCGCGTCCGAGTTCAACGTATCGCTCCACCAAGCCAAAACACCCGTAAAGAAGAGACAACCCGCCAGGTTAAAGATGTAACAAACAACCCAGTTCTTTGCGAGGTCGTATAGACTCGTCTTTCTTTGCAAGGTTGTATACATCATGACAGCCATGTTGCTCGTCACTAGTTCGACGTTGGTGAGAATGTCGAGTACGAATCCGATTGGAAATGTGAAGGCAGCCAGAAGGGTGATGAGAGATGGGTTCGATTCGCGCAAACCTGGAGCTCCGCCTGCGACGATAAGGTCGAATAGGGACCCGAGAGAAATAAAAATACCTCCGAAGAAGGACTTGATGATGAGGTCTGCCCATGGAAGTTCGGCTTTGGCGATGCCTGACTGAGTCATGAGTTGGCAAGTCTCTGGTGGAGAATGAGCATCGACCTTTTCCATTGACACGTGCGGCTGACGCTCATCGCCCGCATACTTGCTATCTGACTGTCCGCGCATTTTTGGGGAGGGAATATTACACAAGTGAGTATTGATTTAGTGCCTAAAAACGCCTATATATACCTTGGCAAGATATGATGGCAGACTTATGTCATGATATCATTCGTCGCACTTTTCCGGATGATCGGCATTTCGTTCAAAGGCATGAATCATCAGTACTCTAGTTCTTAAAATCAAAAAGACAAATTATGATGCAATTGCGGCTTGACGTGGTCATGATGTTATGGTGGGTAACGCCGCCCCGTTGATTCAACCTCGTGCTATCTAGCCACTATATATATATATAATACCTATACATTGATGCGATGACGCCAGACCAACTGCTCCTCGCGAGCACTATAAGTCGAAGCCCCAAGAATAGCCCTCATCTGCTGCACACTCGTAAACAGAATCGGTCGCGCGATGAAAAACCGAATACCCTCCGTGCAAGGAGGACTCGTCAAGCTTCCCTCATAAGTCCAAAACTCATCAAAGTAATCCACGCTCTCCAAAAGCAGCCTATGATTAAGCGTAGCCTCTTCACTGACGTCCGTTTCGTTGAAACCAATCATCTTTGGGAGTTGGCCAAAAAAGCTGTTTGCCTTGTTTCCAGGGTCAAGACGAATAGCAAGGACAGCGCGTTCTTTGCCTTGGGCGTTGACGTGCACGAGATGGAGCTCGGCTCTGGAGCGGTGGCGTTCCACGGTGTGGTCGGCGGGGGCGTGAATGTGCCAGCCTTTGAGGTAAACAGTCTCGTTGTCGAAGCTGAAAGAGGGGTTCTGCGTCCAGATCTGATCTTCGTTCTGGACGGTGAATGCAGGTCCGTAGCCCCAGTTGAAGAAATTACCGGTGATCTCATCGGGATAATTCCATTCTTTGATTAGGTGCTCTAGTGATAGACCTTGCTTGAGGGCGATGGGGATGGGAGACTGCTGGGTGCCATCTTGGCAAAGATGGTAGTCTAGATTGTGTCAGTCATTGTTTGTTAAGAATCTTGATGAGATGAACATACCAGGGTTGAGACGACCCCAATTGTAAGATGCCTCATACGCCCAGTCTGTCTTTCCAGGCTCGGCACGGGGATCAATGGCTCGCTTCTTGTGTTTGAGGGAGTAGTGATTGTTATGCTTTGCGCAGGACAAAACGCTGGTGACGTACGTCGCCACCGCAAAAAGCTGAGAGACACGCATTGTAATAATGAGATAGAGAATAAGATAAAAAAAGACTGGTGAGGAGCTGATTGATGAGATGTCGTCGCGATTATGGGTAATTTTATATCTGATTGCGAAGGACATGAAAGACGCAGAATCCAGTCTAGCGCGTAATAATATCACTGCCAAGACAGACCGAGGCGCAAGAATACACAGACCACGGGGGGCTTGGACCCCCGCAGCAAAGCAAATTAACTCTGCAAACTCTATCTCGAAGCCTATCGTGGAACAAGATCCAAGGTTTTCACCCTGTAATTCATATTTTTTCTCTATGGATTACCAATAATTGCTTGGTGACGTTTGTGAAACTTTCCATTCGTGGCCCACGTGGACGTTCCAGGCACAGCCCGCGCTAGTCTCTGGGATTCTCCATGGGGTAATGCACTAAGGAATTAGGTTTTATAGTGGTGTGTCTTGGCGTTGGCGGTCTAGAATCATCCTTGTTTCTCCTAAACAGCGAGAGATAAGAAAATAATGCATGGTTAGCCAATGTTATTTGCAACTATCACGAGCCTACTACTTGGTCTGGACCATTGATCTGGCCGCATAACTGGTCAGTCCCTTCTTTTCACTGATAATTTTCGCATGGAATCTTCCGTAGTCTTGCAGGGATCTTTGAGATATTGCCGCGTCTTCCTGGTTTCAGGGTAGCATCGTGATAAACACAGCCTCGGATTAACGACTTAAAGTTTCGGCATCTCGTTGCATAGATTGCCGAAGATTCCGAATCTGGTTTTGTCTCCAAAGAGATGAGATCTTGCATCTTGTCTCTTGGTGCAATTGGCGCATTTGTCTCACGATATGAAAAGATGAGCTTAGCCACGACACAGCAATCGTTGTTGTGGAAAGACGGCGTCATTACTCGTGTAGATTGAACTGCGATATCTGAGCTTTGTTGATTGAAAGATCATCGTCAAGCCAAGAAACAGGGTTCCAGTAATTTGGGAGCCGTTTTGACTACCCGAGACAGGCAGCTACGGTATGTTGCTTGCGGCACGAGATTGGCTCACCGTCATGAGCCTCTGGCGCAGCTTCTTGGCGCATGAGATCAAACGGACTAAAAAGCGCAAACACAATCGCTTTCGTGCAGAAATAAATGCCGCCTTGGCAACGGTATGAGCCACGAGCAACGTCATTTCTTAAGACGAGAGGAGATTGTAGGCACCATGGGTAAGAACTGACTAGTCGCGATTAGAGTTCTGGTGAGCCTAGGGTCAAGCTTGACATTGAGAGTTTGGGCACGTTGAAAGTCATGTTCTGTTCGTCTCGTGATCAATGAAGGGAAGTTCCATTTGGGATTGAGAAATGCCAGAATAACATCGGTCCGACAGAATCGTGAGACATTGGTTAGAGATGATTCATGATTCCGGTTGCTATTCATTTTCCGCCTGCTGAACTACCCTAGAGACTGATAAATGCGATTATCGATAAGGAGATAAGATAACAGGCCATGACCTGGAAAAGCCATGGCCGCACTAGAGATGCTCCAGCTCTGATGCGTTTCCTCTTGAAAATATATTTCACTTTAAGCCTATGTTTCTACATATCTCAAGGTATGCCCAATTAAGTTTGCTTAGCTAACTTCCTCCCGGCTCGATCCTATCTGTCGTTTGTTCTGTCTCCCATGATTAAGCATAACTCATAATTCCGGTTGTAACCTGCAAATTTGAAATCTCCACAACTATTGCGTCACCTGTACAGGATTATGCATCGGGGCCCCGGAATGATTACCTGGTGGATACTGCTGAGGGGTTTGTCCTGTCATTTGAGGTGTTTGCGGCTGAGCTGGAAAGTATGAACCTTTGTTGTCGTATTGGTACTGATTCACTGTTGAACCAGTTGGGAGAGGAGTTGGCGGCATCTGGTACTGCATGGCTGGTGCAGGTGGACTGGCTATGCTAGGAGCCTGAGGAGTATATGCTTGCTGAGGTTGAGGAGCCCAATCTTGAGGATTGTATGGTGCATGGGGAGCGTAAGCTGGTTGGTGCGGGGCAACGAACGAGCTTCTTCGGTCAACGGGCACTGGCACTGGGGTTTGCTGGTAAGTACCAGTGTGCTGGGGTGGCGGATAGCCGGGCTGCTGCTGATACTGTGGTTGAGCAGCCGGTGTAGGTGAAGGCTGATATTCAGTCTGATGTTGAACAACTTGCTGCATGGGAGTCTGGTAGACATTTGCTGGATCAACAGGCGGTGGCATCTGAGCTACAGAAGCAGGCTGCGGTGTTGGCTGATGCGAAACTGTGACAGCAGGTGGATATCCAGCTGGCGTTGCTGGGACAGTTGGGAAGTATCCCGCTTGAGGTGCACCAGCAATCTGTCCAGTTGGCTGCGGCTGTAATTGTTGAGGTGTATGGCCCCGAGTAGTGCCCTGAGGAGGTGTAGGCAAGACCGTATTCGGAACCTGCTGAACCTGCGGCTGTTGATACGGAGTCGATGGCGCAGGTGTAGCAGGAGGAAGAGCCTGATGCATTGCAGCCATGTTGAAAGGCTGCGGTGTCACAGCAGGGTTATAGGGCGGGACGCCTGTCTGCTGCTGGTTGAGAGGCTGCGCCGGCTGCATGTTTGGTGCTTGTGTAGTTTGTGGAGGGTATTGAACAGCTGGTGTTTGCGGCGGTGAGAACATCTGCGTGTTTGCTGGAGGCATAGGCGATGGTGCACCGTATGTCGGGTCTTGTTGCTGTGAGTAGTCATACGGCTGTTGCATTGACTGCTGTCCAGTGACATGGGGCGCCAAATAAGTCTGGCTCTGCTGAGCTTGCAATTGAGCGACTGGCGCCTTAAAGTCTTGAGGATACCCGTTCGGCGTCATGTTGTAATTTTGCGGTACAGGTGCCTGACCAACAGCAACATTATACGGGGGGGGCGGCGGCGGAAGTGCTTGCGACGAACTCCCAGCAGCATAAACTTGACCATTGTTCTGATACGGCTGAATCGTATACCCAGCCTCAGCGGCCTTGGCATCCTGAACAGCTTGAAAAACACCAGCTTTCTGAAAGGCCTTGCGCGCATCCTTCTTCTTCAGATGATCCGTATGCTTATGCTCAACCATCATCCCTGCACCATCAAGCGCAGCATGCGACACGAGCTTAATAGCCGTCTCGTTCGCCACGATAGACTGAATACCATGCTCTGCACCAGCAGTTGCAACAGCATCAGCGCCCATGCTTCCAACACCGAGGGTCACAACGCCGATCGTCCCGCTGACAGCCATACTTCCAAGGACATCGCGTTTTCGTGTTTTATGCGTCGCGTTCAGTCGATTGAGATGTCGTTCGATAATCTCACGTTTCTTCCGTGCGTTGTGAATCGCCGGTGCTGCCATCGCGACCCCAATGGTCGAGACCCCGAGCGTGAGGGGGATAGCGCATCCGGACACAGCAGTCGACGTGGCAGCGCCGGAGATTAGGCGTGTGTAGTGCTCCCATTCTCGCTGCAGCTCCTCGAGCGTCAAGCCCTGGCATTTCTGGTCGTAGGCCTTAAAGTCAAAAGGCATCTTGTCATCGCGGTATAATGCGTAAAGAAGCCAAGAACTAAAGGCCAAGAGTGCCAAGAGCGGGTATTTGTGTATCAACACATGGTTTCAGCTGAAAGTCCAAAATAGAACTGCAATGGTCTAGACCGTAGCGATAAGATCATTCCAGCGCCCTAAAAGCCACGCGAGGCACACTCTGTAAAAAGAGCTCATCGAATTGGGCGTTAGTAAAGAAAAGGTAGGAGGGCTAAGTTGTTCTTGGGTTAGTGAGATGCAGTCTGGTTCAGCCGCACGAGGCGTTTGTACCGGCTGAGTTGGGATAAGGCAGACATGCCCAATTGGAGGATCTGATCAAACGAATGGGGAACGGCTACGTTACATGCAGACTCAGGAGAGGGGTTCGCATAGCTTACCAAAATGGTGAATCGTTGGAATGTGTACGGTGCTCGCTGTATCGATATGCCTTCAGCTAAACTGAGCGAAGTAAATCAGAGCCTGTGGACTTAGTTGCTCTCGACCTTGTATTAAGATCTCATTATAGTGATTAGCATGGTTGACACCAGCAAATGTGTTCCTGTAAACAAGACATACCCAGCCTCCCATTCCGTAAGCACAGCCACCAGAGGACAATTGCAATGCTTTATTCAAAATACCGCAATTAAAAGTTGTTATACTAATTTATCTCAAGACAGAACATTTATGAGCGCATTAATTGGCAGTCTTATGAGCATTATATCTGGCGACCACCCAATTAGTTTGAGTCAATCTTCAAGGCAACTAATTGCCAGGCGCTGAAGTCGCGATGGCAGAACGAGACAGTTGGTACGACGATTTGATGCAACCCCCAGAGGCCACAGTCGAGGATCTCGAAACCTACCCCACAGCCTTCCACGACTTGGAAAGCATCAGCTCAAATAGGACTCACGGCCCTGGAGTTATTGCGCCTCTGGATCCCACGGCATCTGAATTTATTCCTTCTCGCTTGACTGTCTTGCAAGACCCGGCACTTCCGAGCATTGAGCCGCCCTCGGTGCCTAGCACCTATCCGATAGCAAGTACAATAGCCAGCACGGAGATCACAGCACAGACCACTATTCCCAGCGAGCAACCGAATGAGAGCAACAAGAATCGAGAAGCCAATAGCCCAGTTTTAACGCCACCAAGCCCGTTAAGGAAAGCAGATGAGGATCACGATGATCAAGCTTCAATAACTTCAGTGGGTTCTGCTACCTACACGCCGCAACAGAGAAAAGACGCCATCGAAAGGTTTTCTAGGGCTATGCGCAGAAAGCTCAATTATAGCATGCTACCTCTCATGGTGGGTGATGTTTCTCGCCCTCTTATTGTCTCCAAGTTCCGTAAGGCTATCAAAGACTTCACCCAGGCGGTCAATGTAGACGAGTCTATAAAACCACAGATACAAGGTGTCAAGATGATACGCAGATTGAGATCTGAGATTGCTATCGAATTACATGACTCACTGATGGGATCAGCTCAAGAACAGGAGAAGGAAGAGGGCGCGCTTAACGATGGTGCTCTTGGCGATGGTGCGCCGCTGGGACTCGCGGAGAAAATGCAAAGCTGGCTTCCCGAAACAGATGTCGCCGCCTCGCCTGACCATGTTGCAGCAGATGGTCTCCCATCATATAATCAACCACCCAGCGAAGCATGGTCTGATGATCGATCAAGCGTCAGTTTCGGAGAGGGATCTGAGGATGAGACAGAAGTCGGGTTCAAGCTTGGAGGTGCTCCCAGCATCTACGGGCAATCAGTTGATCCATTAGCGGTCCTGCAGGCTTTGACAAATCAGCCAGCATTCGACCAGCTCATCTACGCGGTCGAAGATTGCATACAACAGTACCATGGTGATAAGATGCATTTGATACGGCAAAAGACGTCGCTCTCCCTGAGACGTTATTACCCTCAGCGCGAAGGGGAAAATACAATTCTTGGGGCTCTTTTTAATGTCGACTGGGACTTGAAGAGTTTCCTTGTTGAGAACTATCAGCAGGGTATACATCAAAAGCTCGGGAAAATAATAGCAATTACCGGCACCGTTGAGACAGCCAGGCTATGCTCAGTGAGTCAGTATATGAAGTGGTCTTGGCTCCATGAGAGTCCTCAGCTTCTCAGGGCTCTCGAACAGGCTATGCTGAAGAGTATCCCGGCCTCGAAGACTTGTAGGTTAATGAACTTCAGCTTTAATATATGGACTAATCCTTCTGTCAGGGGCCAGTCTTCTATCCGATATTTCAACGAAAAACAAAATTACTATCGATCCATCCTTGCGAACTATAAATGTGTCGGGGACCGAGCGCTTTATCATCAAGATAGCTCAGCAGATCTCCTGGTTGGCTGCTGCTTTTCAGGAGAAGAAGAACAGCCTCACTTATGCGTATGTGGGATTTAGCGAGGCGACTCAGCCAGCTTCCGACTTGGGAGTCCCGACCTTCAACATCGAAGTCCAACTCCAAGTATTGCCAGAAAACGAAAAGTCAAAAATATGTTGGAATTCTATCATAGGCCCTGGCATCATTATAAGAGGATTTCCTTTACCCGAGAGGAAGCACAGCGAGCGCGGCCTGGAGGCATCAATTCGAGTCATGGCCCAGCTCCTGGACTTGCATAAAGCAGTCACCTTCAAAGGTGGTTATGTCTTTAAAGGAAGATACACAGCTCTCATTCCAGTACAGACGTTCCAAAACTCCATTCAGTGGCATGTCGTGGACGTGTATCCGCGTAAACTTGAATGGACTGACATTGACGCGCTCTGTCCCATTCGTCTCATTAGGTACGCCAAAGCAGGCTTCTTTCTCGACACTAGATCATTTATTGGATGGTGTCCGACAGTTCTGGAGACTCTCGGTGTGTTTATCTATCTCGGTGTTTTCACTACTACTAACATTTACGTACAGCAACAAGCGACTACGAGTACGATCTGGTCTGCTATTCCCAGGCAAGCGTGCCACATCGGTGGGCTCAAGTCGATAAACTACAGGTCGGTTTCAGTCAATGGGGTACAGTTACGGCCGAAGTCACTGTAGGAAAGAAGGATGGATATTTTTGCCAACGACAGGACGACTACGATGCTCTTCTAGACGATGCTAAGAACACGCATATCATCCTATACGATACTGCCCAGAGAAGAGCAACACAGACTAATGCAGAAGACTTAATCTTACACGTTCTACACCATCAACGGAACAAGAAAAGCAAAGATACACATCCGGATACATCCTATCAAGGCCAGGATCTTGATTTTGCGCACCCTGATCGAAGAGTGATCTCAACCCGTGAGGTCATGCTCAGGAATGCCGAAAAAGTATTTTGTCATCGCCGTCCATTCTCAAGCTCTGAGCTCAAACCATGCCTTTTTAAGCATGAGTTCAAGTCACTTTATGCTACTATTGATGGACTCTGGGCCCAGGATTATGTGAATCCAAAGTCCCACGCGATGAAGTTGAGCCTAAGCCTGAGACCCAGCATCAGCGGATGGGAGTACATGGACCTCGTTGAGCCCAGGAGATGGATGCCGCCAAAGTCGACGAATTTGAAAAATAAGTGCGGTCGTTGGAATGAATACACTAGGGACATCAAGGCTCTGATCTTTTTTGGATCCGGATTTGGCGATATCCTAAGCGCTGCTTCGCCTCCAAACTTCTGTCCTGCACTCACTTCTGTTCCGAAAGGCCATTTCTGTTTGGGCATTCGAGTCGGTACTCTAGAACGGCTTTTCACCGTTCAAGGTTGTTTAGCTGACCAGACGAGGCTTACTGCAAGCGGTCTAGCTTTATCTGGCTCTAACGAGCTTTTCAAAGTAAACGACCAAACGCCTGGTCAGCGATGTGGTCCGCGGCGATTGGTACAGTTTATCAAGCCGAGGCTTACAAGAGGGGAACATACTTCGCTTCCTCTGGAAATAAACGGCGCCGTTATTATTGGCGACTTTGAGGACAGCGTTCTACACAAGAACTGTGTTCCGGAGGGGAGTAGGAATACTTCGGGGAGAAGCTCTAAGTGGTTGCGATTGGATTATTATACTTCCTCTATACCTATGAGGCCAAGACCAACTACATATTAGGCACAAGGTTACAAGGTTTTATGCCCAGCTAAGCTTACTTGGATGGCTCCCCCCGGCTCAGGCCCACAGGTAAAAAACTAGTTGTCATTTCATTCATAAGTCTATTTGAGGTTCAAGCGTTTTTCCTTTACCGCATCTATTTAGTGTTTAGTTATACTCTGTGATTGACGAGTTCACAATTAGAGTCATTCGAGTGGAGCATTGAGGGATTGGCACTAGTCTCTAATAAGAAATTGTACATTTCGACTCATCCAAGGTCATACCTTTTCAGCGGACCCACCTCTCGATAATCTCTATAAGAACAACCACCAAACACAACCCTCACCTCTCACCAACTCATCACTCAAAATGACAGCACAAAACACGACGAACATGGACGGCTTAGACATAGAGCTAGATATAATCGGCCAACAACCTTTCATGGTCAAGATCTACACCCAAATCAGCTTCTGCTTCCCAGTCACCGACCCCTCCACGCACCCAGCCATCACCGCTACCTTCAAACAAGGCCTGCAGCGTCTCTCGCAGAATTTCCCCTGGGTAGCAGGCCAAGTCAAAGACGACGGTAACGGCGTCTTCAAGATCAAGCCATTCGAAGCGACACCGAGGCTAGTAGTCAAGGATCTTCGCGATGACCCCTCAGCGCCGACAATGAAGGGCTTGAGAAAGGCAGATTTTCCCATGAGCATGTTTGACGAGAACAAAATCGCGCCGAAGAAGACTCTTCCTATTGGCCCTGATTACTCGCCTGATGATCCTTCGCCTGTGCTGCTCTTTCAGCTCAATTTCATCGAAGGCGGGCTCATATTCACTGTCAATGGGCAGCATGGCTGCATGGATATGACAGGTCAGGATGAGCTCATTCGACTCCTCTCTAAAGCTTGTCGCGGCGACGCTTTCTCAGAACAAGAGATATCGACAATGAACCTTGACCGCAAGACCATTGTTCCGCCGCTCCAAAATTACGAACTGGGACCTGAGCTGGATCATCAAATCATCAAGCCCCCTCAAAACACTGAAGCCCCGCCAACACCACCAAAAGCAAGCTGGGCCTTCTTCTCGTTCGGACCGCAAGCCCTCTCCGAGCTCAAAGACAAGGCGACACAGACTCTTGACGCAGGCATCAAATTCGTTTCGACAGACGATGCCCTCTCAGCGTTTATCTGGCAATCCGTCAGCCGTGCCCGTCTCGCCCGTCTAGACGATTCCACCTCGACTCAATTCTGTCGCGCCGTCGATGTACGCACACAACTAGACGTGCCAAAGAATTATCCCGGAATCCTACAAAACATGACCTACAGCGTCTCAAAACTCTCTCAAATCGCTAATGAGCCACTCGGCATCGTAGCTTCTCGCTTGCGATCTGAACTCGGCCGCGATGATCTCCGTCGACGGACACAAGCGCTGGTGACATACCTCCACGACCAGACGAACAGACCGAATGTGTCTGTTACGGCGGACGCGAATCCATCGACGGATATTATGTTGAGTTCATGGGCAAAGCTAAAATGCTGGGAGTATGACTTTGGACTTGGATTGGGAAAGCCCGAGAGTGTGAGGAGGCCGTTATTCGAGCCGTTTGAGAGTCTGATGTATCTTATGCCTAAGAGATTGGATGGAGAAATTACTGCGGCGATATCATTGAGGGATGAAGATATGGAGTTATTGAAACAAGACGAGGAATGGAAAAATTATGGGAAGTTCATTGGTTGAGAATAGTTTTGAGTAGCTCGCGGGGTTCAATGCAACGTTTCGGCGGGGAAGCTCATGACATAATTCGACATCATCCGAGCTTTATGCTTATTCTTGTTTGTAGAGCTGTATTTTGCGGAGACTATATGCAGATCTCGGACTATTCTACGGATGAGCGGTGCTGCGATAGGTGCGGGAGATAATCGTGACGATCGTAGGGCTTGGCGTTTGTGGAGGATCAGAAGTAGAGCCGAGGTGACGACCGAATGTTTTACATATAAAATGATACTATTCTTCACTATCAGCGACTGGAGAATATTCAAAGGCCTTGGTATTGAGCATCATGGATTTATCGGCTTTGGGATTCCCAGGGGCCTTGCCCGACTGGAGTAACCTCAACATCCTCCACCGCAACACCCTCCCAGCCCGAGCCCACTTCTACTCCTACCCCAACCAAGAATCAGCTCTCTCCTTCAACCGCGAACAAAGCTACTTCCACAGTCTCAACGGAACATGGAAATTCCACTACGACATCAGTCCCGTCGACGCACCAATCTGGGAGACAGCCAACACCAGCTCATGGGCCGACATTGAAGTCCCAGGCATGTGGCAGCTCCAAGGCTACGGACATCCTCACTACACCAACATCGACTATCCCTTCTCCGTCACCCCTCCTAACGTGTCTTACTACAATCCCACTGGTTCTTACTGGCGACAGTTTGAAGTACCTCATGAGTGGGATGGTGATCAGATTAGACTGCGCTTTGAGGGCGTTGATAGTGCGTTTCATGTTTGGGTTAATGGGGAAGAGGTTGGTTATGGACAAGGGAGTCGTAATCCGAGTGAGTTTGACATTACGGATTATCTTACCCCTGGACAGGCGAATGATCTTGCTGTGAGGGTTTATCAGTGGTCTGATGGTTCTTATATCGAGGATCAGGATCAGTGGTGGCTGTCTGGTATCTTTCGCGACATTTACCTCATTCCATTCTCTGAATCATCTGTCGTTGACTTTCAGGTTGACTCTGAGCTCAGTGACTCTTTTGATGAAGGGACGTTCAAAGTCAATGTGACCATCGAAGGGAAACAGGGCGACCTTGCTATTAGCTTGCTCTTACCCAATGGTTCCGCTATCGATGAATGGAAAGGATGGTCTTCCGATATTTATGAGAAGAGTCTGTCTGGAGATGGCTTTCATATCTGGTCTGCTGAAACGCCAAACTTGTACACCTTGCTCATCACCTTCAACGGACGGACTATCAGTCAGAAAATTGGTCTCCGTCGCGTTGAGATAAGCGGATCCAACTTCTATGTCAACGGAAAGCCGATCATCATATACGGAGTCAACAGGCACGAACATCATCATCTTACTGGTCGTACAATTAGTTACGAGAACATGCGAAAGGATCTTTTACTCATGAAGCGATCCAACATCAATGCAATTCGCACAGCTCATCAGCCTCCCCATCCTGACTTCTTTGACGTGGCAGATGAGCTCGGCTTCTACGTCATCGCTGAATCTGACTTGGAATGTCATGGCTTTGGTGGCATTGAAGAGACAGAGGAAGAAGCTGCCGAGTGGTTGTCCAACAATCCAGATTGGGAAGAAGCTTATGTCGATCGTGCTCGTCAGCTCGTGGAACGTTTTAAGAATCATGCTTCAGTCATTATCTGGTCTCTCGGAAATGAGTGCTTTTACGGTCAGAATCACGCTGCTATGAGTAAGTGGATCAAAGAGAGAGATCCAAGTCGAATTATCCACTACGAACAGGATCGTAATGCGACATCGACGGATATGTACAGTCAGATGTACATTACGCCTGACGATGTGAGGGAGTTTATAAAGACACATAAAGATAAGCCCATATTGCTATGTGAATATGCCCAGTAAGTCTCCCGCTGACTTCCCAGGTTAACTTGAGCTGACAGTCCAAGTGCGATGGGTAATGGACCAGGCGGTCTTGTAGAGTACATCGATCTCTTCAGATCTGAACCTTTATCTCAAGGTGGCCTTGTTTGGGAGTGGAGCAATCACGGACTACTGAAAAAGGAAGAGAACGTAACCTTCTATGCTTATGGAGGTGACTTTGGCGACGAGCCTAATGATGGTGACTTCATCATGGACGGTCTCGTGCTCTCTGACCATTCACCCATGCCTTCGTTGAAGGAATACGCCAAGGTCATGCAGCCTGTTTCGGTGACACTGACAAAGAATGGTAGTGCGATGACTATCGCCAATCACTATGACTTCTCTGACCTGAGCCATCTTGATGTTTCGTGGCATGTTATCGCGGATGGTCTCAAGACTGATGCGCGTACCCTTGACCTTCCGAGAGTACCCGCTGGAAAGAATAGGACCGTGGCACTGCCTTCGAGATTGAATCTCACGCAAAATGAAGCATGGGTTACAGTTGAGTTTAAGTTGAAGGAAGCTACTGCTTGGGCTCCTAAGGGCCACCTTGTGGCTTGGGACCAACTTCACATCCAGCGCCCCAGCCTAAAGGCGCGGGTCATGTCGTTAGTCCGTCGTCAAGCCAACGGAGAGTTTCAGAAGAACGGAACCAAGCTCCTGTACAATAGCGGAGACTCTTCTTTCGGCTTTGACTTGCTTCAGGGAAATGTCACTTGGAACATCAACAACGTCAACATCTTCCAGCGTGGCCCCGAACTCTCCTTCTACCGCGCCTTGACACAAAATGACGCAGCATCTTCCGGCGACGGACCAATCTGGGAACAAGAAAAGATCCCAATGATCTACCCACAAGTCAGAGACGTAAGGTGGCTTGCCGACGATGACGGTGCAGTAGTGCACTATAAAGTCTGGGTCGGAGTCAAGACCCGTGCTTGGGGTGTTGAAGCAGACATGATCTACAAGATCCCAACTAGTGGACCTCAACTCCAACTCGAAGTTCGGGGTGAATTTGTCGGCAAGAATGAATCTCATGTCATTCCCCGCATTGGTCTCATGGCTGTTCTACCCAAGTCATTCGACGACGTGTCATGGTTCGGTCGAGGACCCGGGGAGAGCTATAAGGACTCTAAGCAAGGTTCCCGCATCGGGCAGTATAGCTCCACTGTGCCGGAGCTCTTTACGTACTATGATTATCCTCAAGAGAATGGCAATCGGGAAGATGTGCGCTGGTTGAAGATTGGGAATAAGGACGTTACACTCGATGCGAGAAGAGCAGAGAGTGAGCCATTCAGTTTTACGGCTCGGAGGTTCACGCCTTTTGACTTGGATGATGCTCAACACCCGCATGACTTAAAGCCGCTGAACATGACCGTTTTGCACCTTGATTACGACAACAATGGACTGGGATCGGCTACGGTCAGGGTGAGGCCGTTTGAGAAGTACAGGTGCTACACCAAGCCATTCAACTTTACCTTTAACTTCAACATAGTCTAGTTCCACCGGATGATTACATTCGTACAATTTACCTTCAATGCAATATTTTTATGCGACTTCGGGCATAATAATAATTGATTACTGAACTCTCTTCTCCGCCAAGATGTTGCAACACACGTGCACATCGGTGAGCAACTGGGGCGACATGTCCAGTTGCACAACTGCTACCATTATGCTTGATCCCGAACATAAGTCGTCCCCAATTAGGAATACGATACGAAGTGATGGTTTGGTAGATGACTTGTTTGAGCGGGCCGACACAGAAGCGCTGTGAGCACCACGATCACGATTAGTGATCAATAATTAGTTAATTAGTGATCAGAACGCATGACCCGAGACCGGAGGGAGTTATAATCAGCCAAGACAGTTATTACAAAACCCTCCGGCAGAATCTGTATTTTATAATCTAATAACGTCGCTTTGCATAAAAAATCTACACTTGTAAATGTGAATCCTACCCTCTAACTTCATAGAACACAACCATCTCACCAACCTCTATTAAGCCACCAGTAAACCATCTTTTCACTGAAACAGTCATGGCTCATCGCATTTTTGTCATCGGAGCGACTGGCGCCCAGGGCCTGCCCGTCTGCCGCGGCCTCACCAAGGATGGCGCATACAGTCTACGAGTCCTTACCCGAGACGCAAGCTCTGCGCGCGCCAAAGAATTAGCCAAGCTAGGCGAAGTTGAGTTCATTGAGGGCTCATTCGCCAACGAAGACAATCTGCGAAAGGGTTATGAAGGCTGCTGGGGTGCCTTTGTCAATATCGATGGATTCAACACTGGCGAAAAGACAGAGACATACTGGACCATCCGCGCTTATGAATTGGCTATTGAGTCTGGGATCAAGTTCTTTGTTTTTGGAAACTTGGACTATGGGTACAAGAAGAGTGGCTATGATCCCAAGTTCCGCTGTGGCCATTACGATGGAAAGGGACGAATGGCGGAGTGGATGCTCAGCCAGAGAGAGGCTCATAGCATGGGCACTGCAATCTTTACTACGGGTCCGTATATGGAGATGGCTATCTCAGCAGGAACCCCCATGACGCCTCGTACCGTCGAGAGTGTCGTTACTTGGGCTGTCCCTCTCACTGATGGAGCAATCCCTCATGTGGCTCTTGATGACTGCGAGCACTATGTTCGCTGGCTGTTCGATAACCCCGAGAGATCTAACGGACTCGATCTCGAGGTTGCCATCGATCACATCAACTATCATGACCTAGCAAAAGCTTTCCAAAAAGTTACTGGCAAGCCTGCTCAATTCATCGACATCCCGATTGAGACGTACTTCGAGCACATTCCATGGGCAGCCACCACTCCTTCTGGCTACAACGCTGATCCTAATGACCCCGCGACCATGACATTTAAGCAAAACTTTACTGGTTTCTGGAACATGTGGAGGCACTCCGGAGGTAACAAGGGTGTTGTCCAGAGGGACTACAAGCTACTCGATGAGATTCATCCGGGCAGGATCAAGACTGCGGAAGAGTTCTTCCGTAGAGAAGAGGAGAAGCGGAAGGCGCAGGGACTTCCGAGTATATTTGAGACGATTGAGAGTGGGACTCTGGGTATGATCCTCAAGTTGAGTGAGGATGGTAGAAAGGGCAAGTTGTAGGTGGTATCTTGTCTCCAAGCATCATGGTGTTGGACATGAATATTACTATCAAAAGGCATGGACTCTGTAATATAATACGGAATACAACTGGGTGTCGACTTCAAGATAATATTAGGACCAAATCTAGTACATCACTGCCTCTCTTGCATATACCAAACGATGGTTTGTGTGAAGCCAATCAGTGCCAGACCTCCTTCCAATCTAATACCATGTAATTTCTGAGATCTCTTTGGTCTCTAGAAGAATCCACTTCTCGTGTATCTTTGACCTGAACACAAAAGTGTCATCGCAGCCTGTAAATGACCTCTATCGGTGGAGACTTCCAGCACGTTGACGTGGCACACCGTGTCGAGCCTCGCTCTCTCGCCTCTCTAGGCCCCAGTCCTCAACCTTTGAGTCTTCTGGCAGGGTCGGCTTTCCACCGAGGCTGGCCAAAACAGTTGTCTTAGTCGCAGTAAAGTCGTCCAGAATCTGGAGCTCTTTCAGTGTGAACCATCGTGGAACGACGAGAATGCGGAGAGGAATCATGAGAATGATTGGGACAGGGAATCCAATCGCTGCAATAGTATGTGATATAGTGACGCAGGCTGCGACACCGATGAACTGCAATGTGATATAAAGAAAGACCTTTCGCCGGCGTACTCGAATGATAGGTTCTTCGCGTTGAATAAAGCGTTGTTCTGACTGGAGATAGATGAACTTCTGGAGGATTCCATTTGACTCGATGGATCCCCACTAACAAGTTTGTCAGTATCGTTTGCAATGAAGACACGAGAGCCAATAAATAGCTGGAGAGCACTTACACCAACAACAAAGAAGATACCGGCAAATACCGCGGCGGGCATGAGATGCAAAACGACAAGGAGAGGTCCTGTCATAGTTCCTACCAATCCTAAACCCATCAAGAAGTGCGACACACGCTGTTCAACCACCGCCATGGCTCATACAATGGGACGGCGTATTTCTTGATCCTCGCCTCCAGACGTTGGAATGATCTGAAGTTCAGTTTTGTAGATAGTCAAAGAGTCGGTATGGACAGGTGCCTGTTGCAGTCAGCGTCAGAACCATACGTGTATGCAACGGGGCGTGGTGAACCTGTGGAACAAGGCCATTGGGCATGGGTAACCCGAGAATACCAGACAGGAAAGTCGTACAACCCAGAAGGAAGAAGTCCCAATGGAATCCGCCAGGCTTCTTGAGGGGATACTGTCGAGCCTGAGCCGTGATACTGCTGACGTTCTGTAGGAGGTATTAGTGAGGTATGTACAGCTATTTAGTGGAAACCCGCACTCACGTGGTCATAGTAGAATAAAAGCATTGTTAAAAGGCCGAACGGCATGGCTACAAATACCCATCCGACTTCCAAGTTCCAAAAATCAATGAGCCAACTTCTCGACTGAGTTGGATAGAAAGCTCTGGTGACAGGCACTCGCTCGATGTGCGTTGATTTAATATTACCCGGGAAGTGAGAGAAACCAACCCAGAATATAGCTCCGAACTGACTGTGTTAGCAATACATCATCAACCACTCTGGATGGGTGTTTGGAAATACTCACCACGTAGGCATAGTCTGCGAGTAGTGTACGGACACTTGCCTTCCAAATCGTGCTAGAACCTATCTTCTCGAGACCGTATACAGTGCCAAAGTAGATAATGGCAATCAGACAAGCCAAATACCCTGCAGCCTGCTCGCCTTTGTCAAACTCATTGACAAGTAAACAGTCATCAACGAGTGGCTTCGATTGGCAAACTTATTCACGTATCCGGATGCATCTCCCATTGATGGACTATCTGGCAGCGAACGAGAGCGCACCTCTGAGAACGCCCTAAGTGGAGGTTTAGTGTCAATGGAGTGGCCACGAGGCAGTCTCGAGTACTCAAAGGCTTACCTTACTTGGCTCAAATGGTTTGTATCTTCCAAAGTTGCCTTGGCCAAGTCATGCAAACAGGTTATTCAAGACTTCGATGAGCTGATTCGATAGACGAGTGAGCGACGAAGGTTTGTTGTGACGAGTGATGAGCAGATGGGTTTTGGCCCGGAGGGAGCTGAGAAGGGCGATGCGGTCGTCATCGTACATGGAAGAAAGGTTCCGTTTGTTCTGAGGAAGTTTGGGGACTCTGACTGTGGAGTGAAGAAGTACCGGTTGTTGGGAGACGCGTTTATTAACGGTTTAATGGCGGATGAGAAGATTAGTCCATCGATGCCCGAGTTCACCAGGATAATTATTGTCTGATAGCATTGGTATTGAAGCCTCAAAACAAAGGGACATAATGACAGTATATACTCATGTAAAAGAAAGGAAACAAGAACAAATATCGCAGCACAGCGACAGTGTGTTTTTTCCATGCTGTCACCGCCCATCGAGTTAACCTTATCCATCATTGGCATTCCTCTTCAATCTTTCTCAGCTCATACAACCAATATTCTATCATGGTTCTCTAATAAGGGTTGTCAGTCTTTCCAGGACCTGGTTCAGGTGGCTCAGGTCCTACCTTATTCCATACCACCCCAAACTCCTCAGCTGCAAGTCTCTCATCCTCTGTTAAATCGCTCTCTTCTAGGCGATCCAGAACCTCACTCATGAGACTAACCCATATTATCTTCCAGAAGTAGATAAGATCACGAACACCTTTATCGGTGTCTTCAAGAATGGAAGTGATGTTTTCCTCGAACTCTTTCAGAAGATCTTCAAGCAGGTCCAATTTGTGACTTTCATCATCTTCAAGGTCATCTTCAACAGGATATAAAGGAAACCCACATTTGCCATGACTATAACTACCCAGGTGATAGGCAGGGGGGGTCCCTAAAGCGATATGTGTAATGTAGCGAAGAGTAGCATATTGATGCCTTGGTCGGAGATGGCAAGAAAAATGCTCGAGGTATGTGAGAAAATTTGCAATTAGCTCCAATAGGGCATTCTCGTGTGCCTCGCTGCTTTTGGCACTGGAAGTAATGTTTTCTGACGAGTCTGTGTGGAAGCGTCTTGGCACATATTTGTATGTGCAGTCCTCGACCAACTCCATTAATAGAAGTCTTAGCATAGTGCAGCCCCCCATTGAACATTCGCAATTGCGTGTATCCTCAATGTTGACCGCAAATATTGCAGCGTGAACTTCGTGAAGCCAGGCTATCTGATCATCATTTGCACATTGTGCTAGTAGTGAGCTGCTACTCTCACATTCCTCGGATGGGTGAATTGTGAAACAGCGCCTTTTCCGCCTTTTCGAAGAATCCGACATATGGTTACCAATGGCCCGGAATATGCAGTGATATCCAAAGGTATCCTTACTTGAGGAAAGAGGGGGCTTGTAAGGGATGCCTCCATGATTAGCTAACCAATGCAGATACGGCAAAGGTTGGAAGAAAGGGATATAACCCAGTTTTATGGTTTTAGTGTCGCACCACGCCCAGGTATCTCGGAAACCAACTCGGAAAAATCCATCAGCAAATTCTGGCGATTTGAGCTCTCGATAGACTGATCTTGGACCCGACCACGATCTGTATCGTATGGCATTAAGTGATGCAGGGATTTGGATACCACTCTCTTCTAAAAGTCGAGTGACCTCGAAGGCATTATAATCGAGAATATGTTCCGACCGTAAACCCAATTCCTCTATATGAGTTCTAGACAAGTTGTCTAGAGCGAGCTGCTTCAATCTGTCTCTTCGGTTTTTCATATAGCGCACGTATCTCAATCTACACCTTTTGGAGGCCCAGTTGAGTACATACAGACTTGGTGATACAGGGATGGCGCAGTCAGCACTCAACAGAATAACAGCCCATTCGGCACATGTGCATCTCTTACACATTTACGTTTTTAGTCCTTTGCAATTCAGCCCACTAAGGGAGACAGCAAGTTCTAATGTAGAACAATCAGATCCGTCTGTCTGGTTCAGGAGTGCTGTGTCTGCTACTTCCACAAGAACTCGGAGGATTGATGGCTTGTCTGTGGCCAGGTGGAGTGGGGTATGCCCGAAAAGGTTTCGTTCAGAAAGGGTGCTGGGATGGTTTGCTACCAGGAGTTTGACTTCTTCCAGATTATTGGATAAGATTGCTAAGCCAAGTGGACCACAGCCGTAGGGTACATGCATGGAAGATCTTGTTTAGCATGACATACGCGGTATACTTCAAATTACAGATCGATTAACCTCTAGCTACTTCAGTTGAGCCAGACAGAGAGTAGAGCAAAACAGCTATATCAGATGCGTCGGTCTCTTGTCCTGATGCATTGGGAATTCTCCTAACAGTTGGAATGTCTGGGGATGTCGCGTTTAATTGATATGCTAAAGCGTCCTCGGCGTTTGATTGCAGTATAAAATGTGCACAGGCAGCAGGCACTGGATACGTAACAATTCTATAGGATGGTGACGAAAACAATGTACCAATGGGCGTACTGAAAACTATGTCAGCCAATTTAACGCTCGCTCTTGCTGATTACATATAAAGAACCTACCTGCCCCGTACATCATAGTCATTGGCCGGGGCCTTGTTGATAAGTAAGTACTGGAGAAGATCAAGGAGTGGGCTAGACTGCCGATAGTCTGCCTGTTTGCAACCTGTCATGACCGTAGATCAACCTGATCTAATGAGTTATTTAGTTTTTGCTGCGGTAACCTATACATACATTAAGACTCACACTATCAGCCACGTAGTGGACTAGAGACTTGTTGTAGTCGTCGACTGCTCGGGGGGACGCCTTCTTAGCTCGAAACAAATTCAGTATTGAGGACACCACAGAAGGAAGCAAATTTGCCCGCCATGGTGTAGAGTCCAAAAGGCCATTCAGTCCAGGGCTAGGACTCAAGCCAAACCAAGAGCCCATCAATAAATTTAGCATTCTGAAGGCTGGCGCAGACCGTGAGTCAACCATGGGATAGTAAGTGAAGTTGGGGCCGAGGCTCCATCCTCCTGCCCCCGAACGAATCGAGAATGAAAGCTGAATAGCTGAATTGAGAAAATACCGTAGCCCGATGTAGGTCAAAGCGAATTTGTTACTTTTGTCTATTTCCGATATTGCTTCTGTCGCTGTACAACCTGGTGCATGCTGTTCGATCGTTGTCTCATATGAAAACCTCAAGGATCCCCAAGCAGCCTTTTGCTGTTAGAGGTGTCGCCGGTGGTGACATAAGCATGAAAATCGACCTCCAGTATATCTCGTCACAGCTCGTCTAATTTGCGTTGCGTTTTCAGGTGTTGTTGGAAGCTTCCTGTTTGACTTATGTCGCTCTCGGGTCCCGACAGTGTCACACAACTCTTGTAATACTGCCGGCTTTCTGAGAAGTCGCCCAGTCACAAGCGCAGGAGTGATCTGTAAAATATGTCAGGCTTTGTTACATAACATCGTCAGTGCGCAGTGATGCTTACTTCCTGCAGTGTTCCCTTGATAGTCGAGCCTTGCACCAACAACTGACCGAGTAAATTCTCAAGGCCGTTAAAGCGTGTTTCAAATTGGGACATGGTGCTTTGTATGCCTTGTATGGGAGTGCTAATAGCTGAGACCTCAGACTGAACGACGAGGAGATTACTGGAAATAGTCTGCGAAGTCGCCTGGAGAGTGGCTAACTTCTCAGACCCTAAATGTGACACAGAGCTGGCGTCATCTCAGAAACCGAAATCTCGTAACAATCTGATTAATAGATTTACTTACAGTCCTAGACTTTGCAATCCTAACTGAAGGGTCGCGTTAATGTGATGTAATTTGGTTGCCATTTGCTCAAGCTTAGGGCGATGGAAGGGATACAATAGCTTTTTGCCCTTGTTCCGAGCTTTGTACTTCCGACCAGTTGTACCTTGATCGTCTGTAATGAGCGTAGCTACCATGCTATCCAAAACCTTCAGTTCCTCTTTAGATGAGTCTAGAAATTGTCGCAGTGCCTCTGTTGTTGTTCTGTGGTCATTCTGAAACCGGGAGATTGATGATTCGATGATTTGAAGCGTCTTCCGTAGCGTGTCGTTCCGCTGTATTATGGAGGCGATGTCTTGGTCGCGGGATTTCAGCGCGTCAAAGTAATCCGTGATGCCCCCAGTAACTTGGAGGCCTAGCGATACCACGGCCAAGGCCAACCCAGCGACGGAGAGAGGGTCAGCCATGGCAAAATAGGTGATGATAGTCCACAGAAGCTTCAAGACGATAAGATTATTAGATAAGAGATTATGGGGAGATGGGATATTGGGCCAAGTCTAGGACTTTGCTGACTGCATATTGCTGCCTGATCAGGCTTTCATCGCATACTGTACGTACTTGTCTTTCCAGCCATGTTGATAGGCAGGTTACACAAATTACATAAATTTATGAAACAAGCTATTGGGTCATGAAGTATAGCTTAACTATGGAAAGTATAAGTGAGGTAAAATGACGTTTATTCCTATTTCTAAGTATATCTCATTCCAGCAAAGCCTACAGTAAAATATGTAAAAACCGTTGGTCCCCCAACTTTGACATTAAATGCTGGCAGTCAAACCCTCACTGGGTAATCAGCCACACTACCCATGTGTGGCTGGTGCACCAGCCTCACACGGCTAGATCCTTGCAAACTGAAATGCACCTACATCCTCCGTACGGAAACGGGAGATCAGGCTGCGCATTCTCGCAGCTCACCCAATAATGAATAGAGCTTACTAAGGGAGCTAAGCGCTTATCTTATGGAATGAAAATTAAATCCTTCATTTGCATGGTTTCAATTCCATTTCCTACGGCAAAGCCCCTCGGATACACGATTTCCCCATCGATCGAATCCACTATTCAGCTTACTAGATCCTACCCTAAATCCTCTTGTTTGATTTGTTGCACTGCTGAAATGCCATTGCAAAGCAAGAGAACAGTCAAGGTCCATGAGATCCCCGCTGGCACTACGAAGCAACAATATCGTCACTTTGTTGAGCATCTTTGTACCAAGCCGCAGACGACCTCTAAGTCTCACTTCTCTCGGGTTACTAAGCACTTTAAAAGAAAGTCCAAGTTACTAGTAGGTGCATCAACCTCAGCATCAACAGATGAGGTAGACGAATACGCAAAGTCGAAGGATGAAGCTGAGTTGGCTCCGCCACCTTCAACCGCCAAAGGTGAAGGGGAGCAAGCTGCACCACTTCTTGACGATGCTCAGCCGACTGCAAAGGGATGGATGGGAACCACGTACTGTCGCCAGAATGGCCACTTGGTCGGCACGGTCTCTTTTGAGAATGAGATACTCAAAAACGAAGCCCTGGCACGACATGAGAAAGATAAAAAGTGTTCTTGGGGAGGCTGGACCATTGAGGATAACTTCAAAGGTATCACGACACTATATGAAGCGGCTGATGCGAAAGTCGAGTAAGTTTTCCCCTCAGCACACAGCTGTTGACATACTAATCCTCTCTCTAGTATCTGCGCAGTCCATGGGCTTGGTGGAAATGCCATCGACACTTGGACTACTAAAAGTGGTAAAATGTGGTTCAGAGACTTTCTACCAGAACACGAAAACTTCAAGAACAGCCGTGTTATGACTTTCGGTTATGATTCGGACCTGACTGATAGACGCACAGTTATGGAACTGGAGAGCTGGGCGGAGACTCTTCTGCAGTCACTGAACGAGGTGCGAACTGGCGAAAAGGTAAATCTAATACTATTTTGCTAAGCTTGTCTCTGATCATTACAACTTAGGAGAAAGAACGTCCGTTACTATTTGTATCTCACTCATTAGGAGGGCTGGTTGTGCGAAAGGTATCCTCTAGACAAAAGAGCAAATGTTCAGCTACTTACCATAGATATTTTCTAGGCCATGGCACGGTTGCAACTTAAACCCAGCTGTCAGAACATCAAGCTCTCGCAATGTGGTATTGTGTTTCTGGCAACTCCACACAGCGGATCAACCAAGGCCGATTGGAGCAACTTTGTTGTAGCAACCGCCCACACAATTGGAGGCGTTAGACCAGAGACCGTCAAGACACTAGAGTCGTTCAACACGGCCTCCGTTTGGGACACTGCTGAATTCCTGAATCTGGACCCATGTCCGCCCTTCCGATGCTTTGCAGAGGGTCGCAAGATGCGAGTCAAAGGAACAAAACAACATGTAGGTCTGGATAAACTCTGCTGTGCGATTGCTTGCTCTGACCCTCTGAGAAGATTGTGACACAATCATCAGCCACTCTTGGTAGCCACCCGGCGTATATGATTATGGATGTTGACCATAGCTCAATCTGCAAGTTTGAGTCAAGACTGGGACCTTTCACGACGATCAGCATGGCACTATGGAAATTGCTCAATGACGTGACCACTGGTGGTGTCCAGCAGCCGAATGCTCGACCAGAGCGCCGTGTACCAGCCCACGATAATCTGGATCAGTAGATAAGTCCTAATATAATTGATAGGGATATGGCCAGCCGCGCTTTCTTGCCCATGCATATCCACCCGATCGAGGTTTCTGGTGGGAGGGCACCGAACTGAATGGTGTTCAATATCAACTTACATCGACTAAGCCTTTCTTCGGGCGATCCGCGGAGTTAGATACTCTTGAATCATCATTAGCTGGAGATGGAACTCGCCCGAGTCTCACTGTAGTAAAGGGTATTGGAGGAATAGGGTACAAATCTTGAGCCTCTTGGCTGTTATTATGCAAGATATTGACATCAGTGTAGGAAAACCGAGCTACTTCTTCAGTTCGCAGCTACGCAAAGAGACCGCAGGAATGTCTTCTTCTTAGGGTCCCAAGATGGAGAGACAATTGAAAGTGTTCTCTCCAAGCTGTCAACAAGGATTGGCTTCGACATGATCGAGGACCCTGGTGAGAACCAAGAACGGTGGAGGAGCACCCCCGTCGCTGAGCGCATTCAGATCTTGATCGCATGGCTGGGAGACAAGTGTAACAGAGAATCACTCTTCATCATCGACGATATTGAGGCTTTTGGATACTCTAAAATCCCCGTCATCTTGAAGTACCCGGCACAACACACCTTGATTTCCACTCGAGACTCCAACTTGAAACGAGCGGATCGAGTCTTTCGAGAGATCCGACTATCTCCCCTGGGCAACAATGATACAGCAAGAATCTTGCAAAGCACACTTGAAAGTCTCTCTGCAGATTCGGGGTTTGGGGATGATCTTTGTTCTATTTCTCGTGCAATTCAAGGTCATCCTCTTGCAGCTCGAAATGCTATCCCCTTCGCAATGGACTATCTGGCGACCTACGAGAGCCCCAGCACCGCATTCTCGCAATTATTTGAGAGCCAGGATCCCGAAGATCGCAGAGTATTTCTCAAGTTCAGTTTCGAAGGTCGATCATTATGGGAAGCCTTTGGTGCCTCTCTGGAGCGTCTCGAGCTACAAGAGAACACTCAAAACGCGACTAGTCTTCTTCAGATACTTCCATTCTTGTCGTGTGACAACGATTGTGTGGACGACTTCCTAAAGATGAACAAGCGTTTGTCACTTGACTGTGAAAAAGCGCTACCAGATATGGCGGTGCTCAGGTCTGGCTACACTGTCATGTCTAACTGGCTTTCGAAGCTGCGCGGCGTCTCGTTCTTCCTCCAAAGTGACTCATCCAATACCGCCAAATCCCTCAACATACATCCTCTTATGTTGCAGTATATGCTGTTGCATATAGACGAGCAGAGAAGAATCAGTCTCATGAGACAATTATTACACCTATTCTACAACGTAGTATCTACGGCCGCTGAAAAGGAGTTCCAAATAAAGCCTCATGTACAACACTGCATCCGAGTGTGTCGAGGACTCGGGGTGTCGCTGAACGCCTTGGATCTCCCAGAGGGCGTCTTGAAATGGGTTATGGGGTTACTTGAGGAGCGAGAAGAGATACGGGAGCTGGAGGAATCAGGTGAGGTGAGACAAAATCCATTTGACGACCCGGTCGAGCTGCTCCAGGGATCTGTCAACGACTTCATTACCCTTTGTTTTGGAATGAAAGCGAAACTGCAGGGCTATGGGAACATTACCTCAGAGGGATCGGCTGCATACAAGATGATATCGGATTGTAAGATGGCCTATAGGGAAGTACGGAGGCACATTGGAGCCCATGAAAGCGTACCCGAGTCATGTAAACCTCATCTTGTCGAAGCCATTACCGTGTTTGAAGAAATGGTCAGGTCGCGGAGCATATACCCGCAGTTCATTGCCGAGCTAGAGAGCTTCAAAAGAACCCTAAAGAAGGGCCGATGAGCTTTTCTAATATACAGGAATATTACTGAATAACCATAACATATGTCGCACCCTAGAGTCACCTAGTAATTCTAGACAGCCTCATAGCTTATGTGAATTGAGCCTGAAGGACGATACCCCGCAGATGTCGGCCATACGAGTATATCCGAGCTTATGGTGGCGTCTGCAGGATATGCTGAATTTCATTGGTAGGTAAAGGCTGATACCGCGCATGTGACGCGAGTCTTGCAGTGGCTGAAGCTGAAGACAGCCCTCAGGTCATCTCAGGTAAGCTGGCTTCTCCAAGCCCTAGATCTAGTTCGAATATCAAGCATATAACTCCTGAAGAGAGGTCAATATCACAACCAAATCCAGCGCAGAGCGGCTGCATTACGCGTTTGATTCCCTGTCGCCGAGACACGGCGCCTCGCGAACCACTACTGCGGCCTCCATAGAAGTTACCTAGCTTCCTAGCAGTATGGAACCACCGGGACGCGATTTCGCTGGGTTCTTGCAACTATTGCAGTCCTTTCAGTGCCAGAAGGTGCCATGCGACCTTCTGATTCGTGCGTGCGAATCCAGGCCAACTTGGTCATCCACTGGAGAAATCATTGATAGACTCCCTCTGGAAGCGGGGGTTTCTGGATGGCTTGTGGATTTCTATGATATCAACAAACAGTTCCTAAATGGCACAAAACCAGAAAACTATAAGGGACATATCAAGTATACTATGGAGATCGACGGGGTAGCCTACCTTGAAGTTGCAAGTGAAGGGCAGCTCGACCTTGAAGTCATCGACGAACGCACCGTGGCCCGCGAACGTATCGCCATGATTCTACAAGCTTTCCCTTCCAAAAATGCTGAAATTATAGGAGAGGAAATAATTGAGAGGCTCATGGATGTTGTGAAGACCTCTATCCTGCCACTGCTCTCGTCTCTCACGGAAGCTGACATTGAAGATTGGTTATTGCCTACAACACCCAAAGAGTAAGCTATCCAGCACTAAGATTTCCAAGTTAGATTTCATCTAATATTTCGTGATAGGAGAGAGTCTTTCTTAGTTTCCATTGTCGAATTTTTATATCAAGTTACTGATAGACTTGGAATCGAAAATCCTCTCATTCCCATGCCACTGCTGGGACAACTATCCACCGTTATCGCGAGTCAGACGGTGACCAAAATTTCTATCGTCTTGAGCAGAATATCACAAGTCTTCGATGCTTACAACGGCAATAATGCGTTGAAATCCAGCCTCTGGTCCTCTGGGGCCATGACCGATCAAAGAAGCAACGCTCTGATTGGACACATCTTGGCAATGCTATTGTCAAACGAGGCGTCTACGGGCGAGCCCAAGGCGTCTGCAGAGTCACTGGCTGGGGCTCTGTCCGACTGGGTGCCCTTGTCCTTGAGCAAGCCGTCTACGATGGAATACCTTGCTGCTACCAGCTTTTGCAGTCGGATGCAAATCAACAGTATTGGAAAGCCATCGTTCGTTACAGTGGATACAATCGCCTTAAAAGGCCTGTTGCTATCACGAAGAAAGCAACACAAAGACGGCGCCGAATGCCTGGGCTCGACAATGGGGGCTATCACCTCTCAGTATGGACCATGTTCCATGCAACTTGGAATAGTCACGGCTGAGCTGGCTAATTGCTATAACATTCTTCGTAAAGAGGAAAAGGCAGAGAGTTGTGTCAGAACAACACTCGATGCGCGAGAGGGCCGGTGCCTCTCAACTCGGCGCGACGGAGTCTATCTTAGGTTAGCCTTGGCCGACTCGTTAATAGGAAGGGCTAGATACAATGAGGCTGTGCTAGTTCTTGAGAGTATCATCGGCAGCCCCGACATATCAGCAACATTTCGCATGATGAGCGTACTCCGCCTAGCTAGGTCTAGACGTAGGATGCACAAGGATACGCAGAGGGCCTTTGAAGAGAACAGCCCCCTCTGGACGGGCCTCCCACTACTCAGTCATGTGTCTGGTGTTCTCACAATCGAATACATCGAAGAACTCGCTTGCAATATTTCTGAGATACCGAAGCAACAACTACGAAGCTCAAAGAGAAGCCAAGAGCTCATAGAAGCTGTTGACTCTGTAATGTGTGGATCAAACTATCTTGCAGAAAGCCCATGTTGGGAGTGGTATACAAAAGTTCAGCAGGATTATTTAGGAGAAATCACAAAGGACACAAAGAAAAACAAAGGAAAGCAAAAAGACGATGGTACACAAACCGAAGCTGGGAATGGATTGGGGACTCCGATTTCGGCCCATGCTCCTGTTCATCCTTCTCCTGGAGCACATGACGACATGTCCGATGACAAGGGACCTTGGGCAGAGAAGTTAGTCTTGACATTTGGTATAGACCTTGGTCCTCCCATACAGCGTTTTTCTATACTGATTGTCTTGTTTTAGATGGTGGAGGAATCCGAGCTATCTCCAGTCTCTTGATTTTGAAGCGCATCATGCACGAGATTAGAGAATTCGAAATCTATCATGAAGATGGCCCAGCTTACTCAAGTAGCTCAGCTCCGTGGACCTGTCCCAAGATTGGTTTTCCGCGAGTCTCGGAAGAGTCAGACCGGGTTGACGAATTTCTCCCCTGTCACTACTATGACTATATGGCCGGGACATCAACTGGCGGGTATGAAAAGAGGCGACTCGAATCAGATCATAGACTAATCGCTTTCAAGGTTAAATAGTATCATGCTAGGAAGGCTACGTATGTCTGTCGATGAGGCTATCGATAATTTTATCAAATACGCCAGTGCCGTTTTTGACCATTCTTCAAGGCCCTACGCACTCACCCCGGAAATCGAGTATTTATCCACCAAGGCTCGTGAGGAAATCATAAAGATTATTGCTGACAGCGAAGTTGGCTTAGACATGAGAGCCCTACAGTACCATGATGCCAAGAATGTTTCTCAAAATGAACCTTTTATACCTTTCGGAGAGAACGGACGACGGACTCGAACGTGAGTGCAATCCCTAGCTTTTATTAACTATATTGATAACTAAAATCTATAAGCATGGTTATGTCTTGTTACCGTAGAAACAATGATATGCTAGGATACATGTGGAAAAGTTTCCGTGCATTTGATAGCAAGACACAACCAGGGCACTCAGTCACGATCTGGGAAGTTGCCTGTGCCACATCTGCCAACCCAAACTATTTTGCCGGAACAGAGATCGAAGGCAAGAAGTACTATGATGGAGCGATAGTGGCGAATAATCCTACAGAGTGGGCCGTTAATGAAATCTCCGATTTGCATAGAATGGCTCCCGCTGTTTTGGTCAACCTTGGGACAGGAATGCTTACAGCTCCAACCGGGGCCCCGAGATTGATTGATACAAAACAGTGTTATTCTCGCCGGGAGTACAGAAGAAATGTAGTAGACGGGATTTTGAAAGTTTATCCGATGGAACTTTTTCCCGAGAGTGGTTATTATGAGTGGAGATCTCTTGACTCACAATTGGGCGAAAAGTCACACAGGCTCAGCGTCGAAGGACATCTGCACAGTATGCGTTACGACGATTGGCCGTTCACATCAGGAAAATACACGCTGCAAGTAATCACAGATATCACCAACGAGTATCTTGACACGGACGAAGCAAGAGAAAGGATTAATCGAATTGCCAAAGAAGCCGTTCGGATTCGTCGTGCACGAGTATGGACAGAACAATGGGAGGATTTTGTCTAAGATGCAATGCCCCCCAGCCCCTTCAAGTCAATGATCTGATTTCTAAGAGAGCTATAGAGACAGATAGTGGTATAGTGACCTAGTGACGCAATTACAGACGAACCGATAATCCGGTCGTCAGAGATTTCTTAACAAAATGCCCCTCTTGAACCTGATGTATTGTTGATGTTTGGAATTAACAACAATCAATTCTATTTGCTATGCTGTTAATCCCAGAGCACATCTCGTATCATAGGCCCACTCTTAAATCTTACTAGTTGTAAATTGCCGATAGTATGCCAGTTTTCCTATGGCAGTTAAAATACATCAAAGAGTGATCCTTCTTACGTAACACCATAAGCTCATGCCAAAGATTCAAATTGGCTTCCTCACCCTCCCGCTCCATCCTATGGAAATGATTAATCTGTGTACCAAAGATCTCCTTATGCTTGGGCGTAAGAGACCACTTCTCAAGATGTTTAAGTGATTCCCACATACTGATGCTCCATGTCTTGCCAACTGGGTTGCCATCATCATCTTCTATGCGCATATATCTGTTGGAGAAGCAACCAAACTGCCGGCTGTTCTCGGTAAGCTCCTCCATGCCGCTGTCGAGAGTTGGTTTGATCTCTGTGTTGTAAGACTTGATCTCTGCTGGCGTACTGTTCTCCCAGACCTGGCCGGAGCGGATAAGGCAGAGATTCTCATGAGGTTCAACAGTAACAAGTCTCCCGTGGGGGTCAGACGCGTGAAATTCGTCTGTGAGTGATGGCCAGCCATCTGGTTCAAGTGTATCCGTCTGTGATCTCGGAATGCGATCTCTTGCCGATCCCCAATACTCATGGGTATCAGTCTCACCACTCATTGACTCTGCGATGACTGAGTAGCCCTCTGGATTCGGTAGAGCAAATGTAGTCTCCGTATCAGTAATCGGGACTGTATACAGCTCTCTAAATACTCCGATGTCGGAAGCAGGACATAGCCCTCCGTACCACCAATCTGGAGGCAGTGCAGCTTCCCATTCTCGATAGGTCGCGACATCTTTCCAGTACAGAGTGAAGACTATGTTGCGATACCCGCTGGAGTCTGTGAAGCTCGATCGGACGTGGTGGTGAGGCCCTGATTTAGTGGAAATGGCTCGGCGAATTGTGTCGATAGCGTCGGATGGGTCAGTTGAGGGAAGATGCTGGATGCCGAGGTCGATTGTGACGATGGCGGTTGTTTCTCTGGGGAAGCGTGCGGAGTGGGAGGCTTGTTGAGGGCCTCTGAAGCAACGGGGATGATGGAGCGGTTGCGTGCGATTGATTTTGAGATGATTAGGAATCGCAGGCTCCAAGCATGGCCTCTTCGGTGTGCTGTTGAAGTATTAATACAGTTGTCAACCACCGGAAACAATTTTTGAGGTCGCATTGGAAACAGGTTGAAACGGTTGAACATACCTTGAAACAGCCATGTCTCAGTTTCTGACACTGGGCTAGTAGGCGAGATGATTGTCAATTGAGTCCAGTTCGTGGAATCAGAACACAGATAAGAACATTAGGATAATTGAATCAAGATAACGAGATGCTTTCAACTCTCTAGATAAATAATGTCATGTTATACTTTTGAGCTAGCATTCCTTTGCACCAGATGTTGTAGCCATGCCGGAAGCCGAAAGGTCTCTTCAGGAGATTGCAGTGTTTGGCTTGACGCTGTTGACGCTGGAAGCGAGGTGGGTCACCTGCACCTCAGGCGAGGTCTAGACCAAAAGTCAATTTTCGCACTAAAGTTTAGCGCTCAACGTTCACGGTGGTGCTAACCTACAACGCCGCTGTTGACGCTGCAGACGTTGAGCATCACGTTGCCGAATAATTTTATGTAAATATTTCGTTTTGGAGTGAGTCAATAATCAAGCTTTTTCTTGCCAGTATGACGTTCATAGATATAAAGACTTTAGCTTTGTATAAACTCGTTCAGGTTGCATCAGTATAATTAATAAACAAACATCGGTCGATCATTGAGCTAAGCCAACATGGACGCCAACCCTACACCAAACTCTTCCAACGACAAACAAGACAAAGTCCGCGTCTACGTCATACAACGATGCCCACGTCTCTTAGACCTCGAACACGGCGTCCAAACCGCAATAGAAGAAATCGCAACAGCAGCAAATGCTGGAGCCAATCTCATTGCCTTTCCCGAAACATGGCTGACGGGTTATCCTGCTTGGGTGTTCGGTATGGCGAGCTGGAACGACCCCGAAGCACGAAGCTGGTATAAGAGACTCGTTGAAGCTAGCCCAACAGCTTCAAGCTCTCATATCAATCGAATCAGAGACGCTGCGAGAGAGAATAACATTGAAGTCGTACTCGGTTTCAACGAGAGAGTCCGAGAAACTGGTGGGACTATTTATAACAGTGTCGCGATGATTGGACGGGATGGCTCTCTTCGTGGCGTCCATCGCAAGCTCACTCCAACGCATGCCGAAAGACTCGTCTGGGCAAATGGTGATGCGCATGGTCTTAGAGCCTATGATACCATCTCTGGACGGATTGGTGCAGCAGTTTGTTGGGAACACTTCCATCCTCTCATCAGACAGGCTCTACACACCGAAGACGAGCAGATCCATATCGCGCTGTGGCCTGATATGCCGTCAGCGCATCAAATTGCTTCTCGGCAGTATGCGTTCGAAGGGAGATGCTTTGTTGTCGCCGCAGCTTCGTATCTGGACAAAGAGTCTGTGCCGCCAGAGTTGTTGGAGGCATACGTCAAAGGTGCTGGGTCAACGGATCTCTTCACAGGCGGTTCGAGTGTCATTGGTCCGGATGGAGAGTACATTGTAGGTCCTTTGTATGGTCCTGAGCCGTTGATTGTGGATATCGATATCGGGCATACTATTGCTTATAAGCATGATCTTGATGTCACAGGCCATTATGGCAGACCAGATATCTTTAAGCTGTCGGTAAACAGAGAGGGTGATCGAGGATGAAGTAGATACGACCTTAAAATAGAGCCAAGTTCCAACCGCGATGTTTGGTGACATCTTGCCATGCGACTGCCCTTGGCCCATTGACTGACCAGATCTCGTCTAGAACGTCAACACAAGCATCAGCATTCTTAAACTTTCTCCATTTGTTCATCGCGACGAGTCGACCCCGTATGGCGCTGGCTTGCCTTGCATTCTCAGTTACACTCCCCGCAACAAATAAAGGAAAGAGTAAAGAGATTTCCGCGAATGCGCCTTCAGGTATCCTGTCCGATAGAGTAGATATGGCCTCGATATGCATCGAAATCCCTCCAGGTACTACTTCCGCCACAATCTGTTGTGAGAAGCGTTTTCGTAGAACAGACTCGAGGTATACGAATGCCGCGCTGCGGTACGTTTCACTTAGCAAGGCGAGAGGCTCATCGCTGGTGATGCTGGCTTTGCACTTCCACTCCGCAAGACCACTTGCAATTTCGTAAGCTCCTTGTAGGAACTCTTCGTCAGATTTGATTGTGCCGAGAGCACTTATCTCGGATAGATAGAAGATAATCCTCGGCGCATAGGCGCAATATGGATCTGCTAACGCATCATCGCTAGACATCCAGTAATCACCAGTTAATAATGGCTTCCGATCCAGTGATATGCTCGTTAAGCTATCATGATAAGCGAAGAAACGCAGCAACCACTTTGCCTCAAAGCTCAGGTTTCTCGAAGCGCGTATTGAGTCAAGACACGCTGCTGCACCGGCGACGTGACATGTCCAGCCAACGCTCGTTCCATCTGATATTGTTTCCAAAGCGCACATGACCATTGAAATGGCGAGGCGCATTTCACTTGTTAGACTGTTATCCTGGTCAAGAGAACTTCTGAAGGCGGTCAAGACGCGGCCACGGTGTTGGAGGGATATGTCGTTGAACTCTGGGTTGCACATTGCGAGATGTGTTGATGAGAGTGCAGTTATGGCGTCCAAAAGAACTGGACAGTCGAATGCCATTGGTAGAAGAACCGAGATGAAGCAATTGTTCTCTGTATTCGTCGACAGCATCTGCGCCAGAGTCGTCGTGTAGTGCCGCAGCATCGCTCTTCGACCCGTGCTCAGATCCCCAGAGTGTCCATCATCCGGACGAACCATATCCATAGGCTCACTGATGCCATCAGGGTACCTCACCACAGCGGCCCCCGCAGGAGGCGACTTTCTAACCCGCCGGGGTGCCTGATACTCGCATATGAGATTGAGTCGCGTACAGTCTCCACAAACAGGCATCCTCGTATCACACTTCTTCCTCCGCTGCCGACACGTCAAGCATCCATGCTGCTGTCACGTGAAAGGTCTCTTAGTGCGTTTTTTTGTTGGCGGTACGGAGGGAGAATCTAGACTGCTGGTGGATATAGGGGTTTCGGAGGAGCTGGTCATAATTGCCAAGCTTGCTGTAGGTAACGCTATGGTACTGTGTGAGGTGAGATGGAAAGGGGGAGAAGAGAAGATGAGTGGAACGTGATTCAGCTCCTGGCTATGGATGCGCAATATCCACTAACTTGGTACGGAGACATCAAGTTCGTCGCTGCAGGGTTTACCCCGCACTTTACGATGAACTCAATCACCAGTGGTCCGAGGAGTCGTTAGTATCAGGGTTGACAGAATCGTTCCGCACTCTCCACATACAATTGGGCCAGGGGCGCAAGAGTTTTGTCCTCCCCTAGGTTCGTTGTTAGTGATCGCGCCCCAAACTTGGAGATAAGCTTTCAGACCACTCTTATCGCTCTTGACGCCCTTGACGCCGAAGCTTCTCCACAATCCCAGCGTTTCGGTCACCTTATCTAGAGCTAGCAGTACAACGTCAAACGAGGCATCATTCTTATCACGACCCTGCGTTTAGTGTTCACATTGATTCAAGATGAATACGCTGGAGAGGATGCATATATACTCTGTAGATGTTGCTCATCTCCACATCAATTGTACATCATCCCCTCAATAGTATGCCATGAACCCCTTGCATCTGTCTCCGTTACATCGACATTATCCTTCAACCTCGTTCCCTGATATCTTTATAAGTTGTACAAGCTTCTCTTCCCTATTAACCTGGAGGTTACCCTCTCAACCATGAAGGGCGACTCTCATCACACAATGGCTCCATCTGAGCAGTCAGCCATTGCCTCAGTGGTCTCATGCGAACCCTCACCAGATGGCAAACCTCAGATCGAAAATGCAGACTATCAACAAACCCACCTCCGAAAGCGCTTCACACTTCTATCAACAGTCGCATTCGGCTTCACCACCATGAACTCTTGGGTCGCCTTTGCTTCCGGTCTTGCCGTTCCTCTCTCATGCGGTGCTGGACCAACTCTCATTTACGGTCTTGTCGGTGGTATCGTCATGGCCATTCTCGCAGCAGGTTATGCAGAATTAGCGTCCGCATTTCCCTCCGCTGGTGGTCAATACCATATCGTGTACATGACATTTCCCGCTTCGACACGTCGATTCCCTGCATTCTTCACAGGATGGATGTCGATTCTACATACTATGGGAGCTACGGCGTCATGCAGCTTCTTTGTCGCACAGTCTATCTTGAACCTGGTATCGTTGTGGAATAAAACTTATGTCGCTCAGAGCTGGCATGTTTATCTCGTCCACATCTGCCTGTGTACCATCGCCTTCTTAGCTGCATCGCGATTCCCAGCGGGTATCGGAAGTATCGGTGTCTCAGTGTTTTGGCTCTCGATTATCGGCTTCATCGCATCGCTTGCAACACTCCTTGCTGTTCAAGAAGTCAAGCAGCCTAGCAAGTTTGTCTTTACTGAATTTACGAACGTTTCTGGGTGGACCGACGGTTGGGCTGCTATGATCGGTCTCGCTAGCTGTCTCTGGGCCTATTGCGGTATTGACGCGCCAAGTCATCTATCGGAAGAGGTCGACAACCCAAGTCGCAACATCCCCATCGCCATTGGCGCAACCATCATTCTGGGGATTATTACAGTGATCGCCTGGAACATTGGTCTTATGTATGTCATCAAAGACGTTCAAGGACTCATTGTTTCAGGTGCTCCAATCATGGAAGTGTATAATCAAGCTCTGGGATCAAAGACTGCAACGACAATTTGGGCGATCTACTACATCCTCGTCTTCTATCACATCATTCTCAACCTTTTTGTGGTTTCTTCGCGCATTTTGTGGTCATTCGCACGAGACGGCGGTGTTCCCTATTCTGACTATGTCTCTCGCCTCAGATGGTCCAACCCAGTGCGCGCAACAGCCATCATGCTCGTCCTCCAGATCATCATCGGTATCCTCTACATCGCTTCGAAAACAGCATATAGCAGCTTCATCAACCTAACTCTGTTCGCCCTCAACATCACAGTTGTACTGCCACAAACTGTCTTGTTATTCACCGGCCGCGATTCACTGCCAAAGAGGGCGTTCTCATTGGGCAGATATGGATATGTTATCAATGCGCTGGCAACCGTCTTCATGCTCTTCTTCAGTGTCGTGTTTGCATTCCCTGTTGCTCAGCCTGTTACTGGAAGTTCTATGAATTATCTCGTTGTTATTTTCGCAGTTAGTCTGATCTTCATTGTCTCATCTTGGCTATTGGGTCTCTCTCAACGATTCACGGGGCCATCAGAGGGAACTGTACATATCTGAAGAGTGATAAACCCTCAATGATTGAAACATTTAAGACAATCTTGTCCTATTAAATATGAACTACTCACTACATCAAGCACTATCAGTTACTACCAAACCTCCCCTTCTGTCTGACCTAAACATGTAACATGCATGTTACAAGCTGACCTTGCGCAGACTCTTGATGGACACCGGTCCGATCAGTCCATGCTTTTGCCATTCTGCAGAAGTATACAGGATAGGCGCAGCAGGACCAATGCCATTAGCCTTGACATAATCGACTCTTGCCTTGACCGCATTGAACAAAGTAGACGCCACCTCCACCCGAATCGTGTTAGTTCCCTTTACCAGATAATCCGAGACATCAACTTGAGCGTCGTAAATGTTGATCGCTGGGAGCTGCTTGTCGTTGACCCATGCTCGGATGGTGTTGAGCACAGGACCGAACTGCAGTATAGCAATGGAATCCTTGTTTGGGAGTCGCGCGACCTTGAAGGTAGCTGTGTATGTACCGACTCCTGATACATTCTGTGCTCCAGAAATTTCGGACCAAGGCTTGAGGGTTGTCTGAGTGCCAAGTTTCATCACCTTCTTAACGGATGCGGACTTTGCCTCGTCAGGACCAGGAACCCAGGACTCAAGTGACAAATCCCAGTTGCCGATATCGATGTCAAGAGCATTCTTCTTGTCACTGCTGCTGGTAGCGGGGATCTTCTTGGCCTGTCCGTTGGACAATGTCAGAGAAGCTTCCTTAACATCTCCCAGGATAACAGAGATACCCTCTTTGCCATCAGAACCATAGGAAGCATCGATAACATTCTTTGACTGTGAGACTATGCTTGTCTTCGACTTCCCACTTGTAAACGCAACGATCGCTGTCTGGCCTTCCTTCAGAGATACCTGGAAGCTGACCTCACCAGAGGACCTCTTGAACGATGCCATAGCCATCTGTTGTCCAGTCCATGCGTCGAGTCTGTAAGGAACCTTGCCCTGATCAACCTCTGCTGTGATCTCAAAAGTCGCTGATGAGCCCTGATTGAGGAGGAAAAGATAGTCCGAGCTCTTGTCTGATCTCCACACGGTGTACAAGTCCTTCGCAGCATCTGAGCCTGTCATCACTCGGGGCTTGACGGAAAGTTTCCCAAGCGCGTTTAGTAGGTCATCGGCGGACTTGACGAAGACAATGTTGGAGTACTTGGATCCCTTGAGCTTCGAGATGTTCTTGCTCACAACATCTTGCCCCTTGCTTCCGATGGTAGTGCTGGGGGGACTTCCGATGACGACAATTGGAAGGCCTGCATCGGCCAATTCAACGAGGTTTTGCGATGCCTCGGCAGTAATGAACTGTTGCTGATCGAGTATGAGCGCTCGATACCCTGCACCTGCAGCGTCCAAAACCTTGTTTGAGACCTTGAAGGTCTTGGATCCAAAGTTGGCAGGCGACAGATACTCATAGGTAAAGCCTAGAGATAATGTTAGCTAAAGGTATACCACTGCATGGTTTACAGTGCTTACCACTAGCACGGAGATCCGTGCCGTTATACTCATCCGATATGCCAAAAGGATCTTTGTACAGATAAAAGGCCAAGTCTTTCTTAGCCACTCCTTGCTGCAGAACAAACTGATTTCTGGCAGTATAATTCATCATCTCACCCATATACTTCCACGCCGGCTGCTTAGGGCTCCAGAGCTCAGTGTAAATATACTGAAACGGCGTGAATCCAGGCCATGTCGATCCGATTTGCTCGCCAGTGTACGTCATTCCATGGATCATCATGGCATTGACGCCGCCTGCGAATGCATCGTGGAAGAGGCTGACGAGTGAGGGGATAGTCAGACTGTATGCTCCTTGCGCGACAGCACCGATCTCTGTGGAAATGATGTTGCGACGACCGAGGTGCGCGGGGCCGACGAATTGTGACATCTGATCTGGGGTTTTGAAGGCTAGAGATTCGAGTTCGGGAGTGGAAACAATCGGTACATCGGCGAGCTATCAAGAGGTCAGAAACAAGTCATAGCACTAGCATTACAGTGAGAAGCAATAAGACCTACAATGTCTAAGGGAATGTTATACCCAACTTGGCACGAGTGAGAGAGGCCCAGCGATTCAGCCCAATCTTCAAAAGTCTGCAGATACTCCTGATAACCCTCGTTCAACGTCAGTCGGTAGTCCTGGAGGTACTTGCTCTGTCCGTCATCCGGAGTCCCTTCGAGGTAAAAGGTAGTGTTGTAGGGAGCCTGGGCAGCTGTAAATGAAGTCGACTTGTGGAATAGCAGTGGAAGATACTTGATCACATTATAACCGCGCTTGGCCTTGAAGCGATCAGGGAACCCAGGAGACCAGTAAAGCGAAGTTTGGATCTCCATGCTGTCCTCCCAAGCTACTCGTATGTTAGAATACCTAAACCCAAATTACGAGATTGAACTTACTGTGCTTGCCAACCTCCTTGAGCAACTGACGAATCTGGGTACTCAACAGGTTCTTCTCCCAGAATTTGGAAGCTAGCTTTGCACCAGCGGCGCTGAAATGGTCTGTGACCCAGGAGCCGTTGGCGATGACATCGGTGGGCACGCCGTCGCAGGATCGCTGGTTGGTGTAGCGCTCGTAGTGCGCGAATAAAGCGTATTCTTGGTAATCCCTTGGTGCTGTCCATGTGATCTTGCCGTTCTTGACGTACGAGGTGAGGTCGACCAGTGACTTCTCATGCAGCGCGACCAAGGCGTTGCTGTCGTCTGAGGCGTTTGCTTGAAAGGCATGAGTATAATACAAGACAGTATAATTACTGATTGGAGGAGAGGTCATTCTCTAGATGGGGGGCAAACTTACTGGATGCAACGGCACCGGCGGAGACTCCAATAAGACGGTTACCACCAAACTTTTCCTGAGGATGAATATACCCCAAATTCTCATTCCAGTCAATATCAGCAGCTGGCAGCGTCCCATCGAACTTCTCCCCTCCTTTAACGGATACCTTGCCATAAACAAGCTGCACAGCAAGACCAGGAGTAAGCGGCTTGGACGGAACACCCTGACCCTGACTAGCACCCAGCGCCACGTCCATCGACAGTCCACTCGCCTTCGTAGCTTCAAGCGCAATCTGGAGAACGTCTCTGAACGCAGGCTTGCCAAAGGCGTATGTTTCCATCTTGGTGTCGTTCACGCCGCCGAAACCATAGTTGTAGAACGGGAGAAATTCTAGACCGCCGGCGCCGAGCTTTTGCAGGTCTTGGATATCGGTTTTGAGAACATCGTGGTCGACATCTGCATCTGGAAGCCTTTGGTGGGGGGTATGAGTGAATTGTTGATGTTTTGTGGGGTTTTGTAGGTTACTTACCAGTATCTGAACTTGGGACGATACTCGGCTGCAGGAGCTGTGAAGCCTGCGACCGCATTGGACGAGGATGGGATACCTTGCCCGACGACTGCGCCAATGGCAGCCATGGAGGCAAGTAATTGGTGCCCGTAGAGACGCATCTAGCCTGGGTGACCAGTAGCAGATTTGGGAGAGAATGAACGTGATTGTACTTGCTAGTGAGGATATTGGCTGCGGCGGATAGCTACAGGCCTTTCTTTTATGTGCATTTTTAATCTCGCACCTCGGGCAATCTGTCAGCGAGATCGACATCCCCAAGGCGTTGTCTAAATTAGCCATCGCTATTTCTTACGGCGAAGTGAACCCTCTCCGTGGCCGATTCCTCGGCACTCACCAAGCGTTTCTGGGTAAGCTTGGTCGTATTGAGATTGGCTGCCGATTCAGGGGATTACCCCGTGGGGATATAAGGTCACATGAATGATAGGCGTCTTGGTGGATTAGGCTCGTTCCTGAAATCGGATGCACTACTCCGTACATTGTAGCTTATTAACTATCTCGTTCCCCTTTTTAATGTGACTCTGTCTTATTCACTCACGTCTATTCCTAAATATTTCTAGCATCACATGGTGTATCGCTTTTAATAGACAAAGGACTTAAGGTGCTATTTATGTTATGTTATATCTGAGTTCCTAGGAAGCAAGGGTTGGGTGTAAGTATGACCTCGTTTACCGCATTGTTTACCTCGTTTATATCTCGTTCCACTCACCCCGGTCTTTCTCCGCCTCGGCGTTTGTTACCCCGTCTATTCAGTCACTGTATACGGTGAACACATGACAAAGCCAAGTCTTTTCTATTAAGTCGCAGACTAAAACCTAAAACGACATCTGACCGAGAAATCCTGAAACTTTGCTCATAGACTCCACAAACCAGGAAATTGCAATTCTCCTTAGTCTCTAAATCGGGTTTTTTTGTCTTTCTTTATATACCTAAAGTATGATTTATAGTTTTTATTATCTCTGGAACGGCTCTTTTCTGGCGTTCTTGATGTTGACACGTTGGCTCGCTCATGCTGCAGGCTGGGCTCGCGGATTTAGAAGATCATTACACCTCTTACGAGCCGCCAACTCCTCCTTGCCAGGCCGGACACCCTCATTGTTCAGAGACATCCTCTCCATCTGTATTCCAAGTGCCATATCAGCGGCTGTCGGTCCCTGGCCACCTGCACTCGGCACGTCTCTGCGGGCACCCTTGTCAAGGAGCAATTTTACTGCGGCATCATTACCCGCGAGAACTGCCAGGTGCATCGCCGTTAGCCCTAAGCTTTCCTCAACAGCATCGAGCTGTTCCGGTTCATTAAACTGCAATAGAAGCTCATTGATAATCTCGCGGTTTGCACTCCAATCGATGTCGGCCCAGTCCAGCTCAGCCGCCTCGGTTGCATCTGTCCCGCGGAACTCGACGTCGATGTGAGCGGCTGCGGCGCGGTGGAGCGCCGTCCACTTCCGGGTTGGCTCGACGATGAAATTTAAGCAGTTTGCGCTACCAAGGAGGTAGCGGAGACGTGCGATTGAATTTCGCGCGTTGGAGGCGATGACATGGCCCAAGATGGTCGTGGGGTTTGTGAAGCTCAGGTGGCCGCTGCTCATGCTGGTCAGGTTGATATCAGCGCCATGCGATACAAAGCATTCAGCGAGTTGGAACTGGTCGTTCTGCACGGCGACGAGTAGTGGGGATTCGGTTCTGCCGGATTCGTCCGGGAGGCCGTCGAGGGGCGCGCCGTGGTCAAGAAGGGTTTGGACCAGTCGCGTATCATTTTGTCCTGCGTACGCTAGGACATGGAGAGCGGTCCACGTTGAATCTTGTCCACTGAAGGGATTTTTAGAAGCTCCCGTGGCGTCTGCTCCATGCTCAAGGAGAATATTGACCATCGTGGGACGATTCCATCGAACTGCCTCTAGGAGCGGCGTTCGCAGGTCAACGCCGCATGCGCGGTTAATGTGCGCCGTTTTGAACGCACCAACGTCTTGGGATTGAAGCACCTCTTCATCGTAGTTTTCTCCAGCTTTCATGACGTCAGCTCCGTGCTTGAGGAGGTATTCCACCGATTCATCTCGGGCTAGTGAGATGGCCAAATAGAGAAGCGTTTGGTTGAAGCCGCCGCAGCCGTTGGGGGAGGCAACCCTGCTGGCCCTTGGCAGTAGACACTGGAATGTTGATTCCATCGCCTGTTGGTATCTCGGACCATGGTAGAGTATCATGTCGAATAGGCTGCTGCCGTAAACAGCCTGCTGAAGGAGGTCTGTCACCAAGAAGCCGCCGTGTTTCTCTGCCCCGTGTTCGAGGTTGAATTGCTCGATGGCATGGATCATCAACTCCAGGCACTGTGAACGAAGCTGCGATGCTGCAATTTCCAACGCACTTCTTGCACTAGGCCATGATGTATTGCACATCCTTGGATCGGCCGTGTTGGATAGCAAGAATTTGACAATTTTGGGACGGTCACAGTGAGTCGCTAGTTCACACGTCAGCCCCTCTAATGCACCCAAAAACTGAGTCTTTGAGTTTATGAAAGACGTGAGAATGGATTTAGAATAGAAAACACTCACCCCATCCGATTGGATGACCCTCCGGAAGTCGATCAATATCTAGCGATGCCGGAAACTCCGCTTGGTAGGCGATGAATGTAGTAGTCTTGGCATTTGCATCCGCGCCGGCTTGGATCAGTGCTGGGCCAACGCTTTCGATCTCTTGATCATCAAAGGATATCAGCCAGTGAAGCGGAGACTCTCCATTCCGTGCCGCCGATGCGGTTGCTCCATTCGAAGTGAGCCACAAGACCGTATCATGTTGCCCTGAGCGGCAAGCAGACAGAAGCGGCGTCTCGCCTTGGTCGTTGAGTTGATTAACTTCAAGTGAGGAAAAGCGATTCAGGAGAGCCCCGATGGCTTCCGTTTGGCCGCAACTTGCGGCCACATGAAGAATGCGGTCACCTCTCTTGTTGGCTGTGTAGTCGGCGATAGAATCGAGATGAGAAAAATTCTCAAGCAAGATGGGAATGTTTCCGAAAGTTCTCATCCACATATCGTAAGTAAATCCGTGAAGCATTTCTGTCTTGGAAAAGAAATTCGCGCCTGTGCCTGCGAGGATGTCACGGATCCTTTTCTTTGTTTCCTCGTAGGTATCCTTGGAGATCATGGCGAGATCCTCGAGGGCAGTTCTTGAACCATGCAGGGCCATTAGTTCCAGGGTTTCGATTACGCCGTCTGTGTTATCGAACGTGAGCCCAATGGCACGCGCGATTCGGTACCCGTATGCTGACGCCAGTGGATGCTTCACTCCCCAGGCGTTGAAGAGCCATCTGAATGCTTGCGATGTATCCTTGTCTACACCGTATCCGTTGATGTAGAGAGCGGTGAGAAGGAAAGCCTCCGGTGAGTTGACCATACCTTTCTTGGCCTCCCCCTCGCCTCTTTGGATGTATGTTGTTGTCAGGTACCTCTGAACAGAATGTTCCATCTTCGTCCAGTGGCGCCACGTGAAGAAATGTTGCTATGCGAGATGAGTTTTCAATGTATTCGACGGACAAGTCTATTATGACCTACATTCAGGTTCGATTTCAACACTTGATTCGGCTCGGCACTGGTTCGGTTAGTCTTTTATCATATATTGCCTGTTGGTACTTTGAGTACCTATCTTGAGTAAACGAACCACTGTGGCCCAGGGCGACCATGATTTGTTCGAGGTCCCTTTGGTGTGGCTCATTCGATAATCCCATTGTCACAGCTCTTTTCATCGCATCGTATATACCCAAATGTTGAACAGTTGCGATCAGCTGTTGCTTCAGTGGCTCCAAGGTTTGAAAAAACACGGGTGGAATGGCACACAGAATCTTTTCAATGTCGTCAATGCCAACTGCTGGGTGGTTGGCCTGTGCGTTGTTCTGCTGCAATTGCTGCTGGAGAGACTGGAAGTGCTGGAGGAACTGGCCGGTGTCGCCATAAGTAGTGGCCATAATGGCTTTCAAGTACCATGCAGAAATATCTGTCTGGGCAGCTAGTTCTTCACTCTCCTTCAGCTTCTCCGCTTCCGCGTAGAATTCTTCGCCTTGCTTGGAGGGGTCCACGAGGAGTTTGAAGATGTTTTGACCATGTGCAAATGTACACCAGATAAAGAGGGACAGTGAGTATATGTCGGTATACTTTGCGTCTGATACATTGACTGCTGTCTTCGCCTCGGGGGCCTTCCAAGGCCGGGTTCCTCCTAGCAAGAGGCTGCTCCTTTCAGTATTTATCACCTGAGAGTAGCCGAAGTCATTCACTTTGGCTCTGTATTTGTGCTCCGCATCTGCAAATATCAAGACATTCTGTGCCTTGATGTCGCCATGAACTATGCCGCACGAATGAAGCATATGAAGTCCTTTGCAGACATCAAGGCAGAGCTTACGCCGAGTCTCTATGCCGAGATACTCCCTCTGTTGCAGCTGCGAGAGGCTACCGTATTCCGCAAACTCCACCATGAGGACCGGTAGTTTCTGCAAAGAATTGAACGGGTTTGCGCCCCATGCCAATCCAAGAAAGTCGACGAGGTTGGGGTGTTGCAGGATGGGGCGGTGCGTCGAGAGATAGAGCTCCATGATTGCCGCGTCTATGGCGTGCCGGGACGTGTGAGTGGCTTCACCTTTGTCCGAAAACTCGATGACGGCCACTTTGTAGGCAACTACCTCCGGCAGCTTGCGTTTATCCCTAATCTCGATCAAGAGGCCATCCATGTTTGTACGCGACGTGAGGAGCTTCTGGGGCGGGATGCGACGTCGGTACACGGTGAAGCTTGCGCCTCGGCCGGCGAATGAGGCACTGTCCACGGCTTGCGCATTCGAAAATACCGGAGGGACCGATAATGCCACGGCATTGTCAGCCAAGAACGCTCGGTAGGCAAAGTCCAAGGCGTTCGGGATGAAGCGCGCATCGTCTAGGGTTGCAGGGTCATATGGTTTGAAGGTCGTAGGATCGGATGTTTCTTCCCTAAAAGACGTCAGATTTCTTCCTGATGAGGAATCCATTTCGTTTTGGGGATCAGTAATTGGTGATAGAGGTCCAAGCTGCTCAATTCAAAGCATGAAGGAGGAATGTTGGTCCTCGTTTTGACCAGGTGGGGGGGGCTCAAAGGAGTGGATCCGTTGCCTTAGCTTCTTTCAAGGGTCCTATGTTGCTGGTAAGCACATAGTTACTTATTATGTAATTACTGATTTGCGGCTGAGGTACTACAGCCTGCCTCAGCCTGTTTTGCCATTGACGATATTGTTAGGACGACTGGAGGACTATGGCGAAAGACACTATGTGGAGTGGACCAAAAAGTGGAGGAGTGGGCTAAAAATAAGTCACTGGGTGGTCAAAGGAGTTAACTTTATTTTAGCGAAGGGATATATGATCATTGACGACTGGAAAGAGCCTAAAAGGTCGGATGTGCCATTATAACAGTGCCCGGGGATCTGAATATCGGATAATTGCACTTGCATAAGCCTCATCCAACAGGTAGACTAGAATCTTGCCAGGCTGGTTAGGCATCATCCACAATCACACGCCTATCCGACACAAACCCCGTGGGCGATCAAGCGAAACCCAGACTTTCCAACCAATATTTATAGGGGACAGACCTCTATTGCACATTCATCATGGACCCCGGAACAGCTCTAGCCGTGGTGTCGCTCTCTTTCGACCTTTTTGCCAGCTGCGTTAGAGGCTTCACCTTGATATCTGACGCTCAAAATATCGGAAAGGATGCTGCCATCGAACGAACAAAACTCGTGCTTCAGGAGCATCGACTCATTGAATGGGCTAGGGCAATCGGCCTCAACCCTCCCAAAGATGATGGATCACTGGAGATACACAAGCATCCTGCCGCTCTCATTTTGTTCCAGCTAGAGCAGCTTCTCTCCTCAACGGACGCTTTGAAAAAGCGCTACAAGTTGGAACTCGTGTCTCCACCTAATGACTCTGATGACTTGGTCCCTTCCGAACCGGCGATTGTCTCAGATAACCCGGCTTCGTCGATCCTTTCAAATATTGTGTCACCCGAGATTCGCCAGGGCATCCTCAAGCGCGCTTCTACACTTAACACCGTGAATCGGTTCCCACGGCGTCTTTATTGGGCCGCTGTCGACAAAAGAAAGTACGCGGAGCTGGTGCAGGATGTGACCGGACTTGTCGATGGGCTTTGGTCTCTCTTGGACATTCCTCACCGAATCCAGACGTCTCGCGCAGTCAACCAGACGCTGCAACTCGCGATCCAAACGAGTGAGGATATCAAGGGTCTTCAGTATCTCCAGAAATCTCTTCACGACTCATTCACAGATGCTGGTGTTAGAAACTGCCTCGCTGCCTCGGCCGGCCTGAAGGCACAGCATATTTTGCTCACATCACATAGTGGTGATGCCCAGCAACAAGCGCACTCCGATGATGGGACCACCCGTGTACTACCAGCAGAACTCCCATCGGTTCTAGACCCTTCCCAGCTTTCTAGCATTCATATGATGACATCAACCATTGGATCTGCCCTGTACAAGGGAGACACCGTGCTGATAGAAGAAAAGCGTGTACAGCCGAGAATGAAAGCGAAGCTTAAACCACGTGTTGAAGCCCTCGTGCGTCTACTCTCGCAGACTCCCACGCCATCTTTCCAGACATTCCCTTGCCTGGGATACACTGAAGAGCAAGGGGGCTTCCGGTTGGTCTTCTGTTTCCCTTCTGGCACCGAGAAACCTCCTTCCCTGCTCAGTATATTATCGAAATCCAGCGGACCACTGCCAGATGTCGGCATGCGACTTCGTTTAGCTGCGCAGGTGTGCGAGACGCTCCTGAGCTTCCACACAGCCGGTTGGCTCCATAAAGACATGCGATCTGAAAACATTCTCCTCGTCTCTCCGACCTCTAGCCCGTCAATTGACCGCCTAAGTCGACCATATCTCTGCGGTTTCTCCTTCGCACGACAAGGTTCGCCGACCGAAATCAGCGAACAGCCATCTGAGGATGTCTCACGGGACATTTATCGGCATCCCAAGGCTCTTGGAGAGCCTTCCGAGAGCTTCGAACGCTACATGGATGCATATTCTCTCGGCTGCGTTCTGATAGAGATCGCAGAATGGGCACCCCTCCGAAAAATTGTCAAGAAGCGCGTTGATATCAGCGATAGCAGTGGCGTAAAATTAGCTGATGTTGCATCACTCTCGCAGTGGATGTATGATCGATATATAACTGAAGGATTCGCAGGATTTCGACTCGGGGTTGGGTTTATGAGGATGCTTGCTCTGTGCATTCCAGCAGGAGATAAAAAGCCGGATTTGGCTGACTTTTATTCAGCACTTGAAAGTATAACTACTTATTAAATTTAATTGAACTTTTAGTTCTAGCTATATTCAACTTAAATAAGTAAATTATATATAAATTATAGTTCTTTCTTATAATGTCAAGGATTATTAGAATTTTACTAAGTTACAACAGATTAATATTTATAATAATATCTTAAATTAAAATCACAAAGCCCTAAATCCACTGAGAAAGAGCCATAAGTATTGGAGTCCCTATGGAGAGCAACTTGAAGCTCGTTAAACAGGCGCCGCCATTATCCTCGTCGTCCTTCCCATCACCTCCCGACGGAGCTGTCGCGTCAGGAAAAACATTCCTCGTTCTCGTTCCTGTCCCGGCCCATCCCCACATATCTCCCACAGTAGCTGTGTCTGTTCCCGTGACATGAGCCTCGGTACCTGTATACCACTCCTCCACTGCTTCCGCCGAGTGTCCATTCCCCATACAGTAAGAAGCGTAATAGTGCCTCATAGTCTCAGCATCCTGCGACTCCTGCCCATTTGAGCAACTTGCCTGTGCGCAGCTATCAATGTGCTTGCTCACGGCTTTCGCGTTATCGCTGTCGGTCGCGCAGTAGCACTTCTCTTGATATGGTGCGCCGCAGTTTAGAGCGCTGCCGATATCAGCGTTTGCGTTGTTGGGCCGGAAGAGACATGGTCGGATACATTGCTCGACATCGCTTGGAATCTTGCGGAAGATATTGACTGTTTGGGAGAGGGACTGAGTCGCGAGGACCAGCAGTGCAATTAATTTCATGGTCATGGGAGTCATTCTGAGGATAATAGCCCGGACATGAACGGCTGAGGCGTTGATGATTGTTGATCAAACGGTGAGAAGTCAATATTGAAATGAGTGGACTTGAAGGAATAGCCATGCACTGTGGTACACTTATGTCAGATTCTGTGCGGCGTAGTCGACTTTATCTGTATATTCCAGCCGCGATGACTCTTCCCCTCATGCGCATTGGTAGGCATCAGACCATCATTGCTGTTTTGTTGGCGGTTGCATAGCCAATCACAGGCTTTCTTCCCTGCCAAGACTGTAGATCTCTGTTTCACAGCCCTGCAGCTTCTTTTTGATCACGGTCATCACCAACACAAAACGATAAACATCCAGTTACTACAAATTCATACCCATAGAATGGCCATTGAACTCAAAAATGGGTAAAAGAGACTACTGATTTACAGGGAGATGGGGAGTCAACAGATTCCAGGTACCAGTGGCGAGTACTGATCTGGTCAGTCTTGGTCGCCAAGCAATGATAATCAATTCTCCCCAAGCCTAAGCCATAGTGCGCATATGTTTCCTAGGAAAAATATTCTTCGCGGTTAAGTGAGATACGCCATTCCAGGTGATCCTCGTGGCTGAGCTTATCTGCGATCTGATCTACAGTTCTCCGCGTACGGCTCACTCCGAAACGCCAAGATCGTATACGCGTATAGAGCTTGGCCCGGAACATAACATCTGTCAACCTATATATATAAACATCAGATCCTGAAAAGATCTTGATAAAACATCTCTGTTCGCTTCCAATCCTACAGTGACACACCCGTGTTCAGTCTCTTCGTTTTCACCTTCTTTCAACATCTTGCTTCCGCCTTCCGCTATACAGACCCTGCCATTCAATCTCCACCTCCACATCAAACAATCGACAACATGGGCATCAGAGACTTTTTCAACAGCCGCTTTTTTGAGCACAGCTGGAAGAGCAAAGTCTTTATCCTCCAGATCGTCACCACCACCATCGCTTTCATCCTCGGTATCGCCAAAGTTGCAACAAAACCATCAGGTATCCCGATGACCAGATCAGACATTATGGCCATAACAATGGTGGGCTACCTTCGGTCTCTGACCAAGACATCATGAGCTAAGCTCACAATTCCGCAGAGTCTCAAAACGTACGCGTTCCTAGCCTACGAATACCTCACACAAAAGGTAGACAAGTTCAAAAGATTCGGAAGCCTCAAAGCCAATGCAATCTTGAACACCATGGACATCGTCTTCTGGGCGGTGGTGATGGGCTTGGCGTTCAACATGGCCACTCGAGTATGCATCGGTGCGAACTGTGCAATTGGTATCTTGGTCGGGCTGGTAGCGCTGGTCGTTACGTAAGTTAATTTTCCTCATAATCATCAAGAAACTGGCTGACACTGCGCAGGCTAGTCAACTTTTGGGCGGCTGTTATTGCTTGGAAGGATCACAAGTACTTCAAGCGCAATGGCGTTCGGCGTGGACATGGTGAGAAGTAAAGCGCTCAGTCCGGGTGGATGGGTCTCACTTACCATTCGATTGGTACTGCTGAGGGTATGCAAAGATCTGTTTGTGGCATTGTGCAGCGGGATATAGGTGATGGATAGAAGAACATACTAAAAGAAATGAGAATTTGAGATACATGATAGACAATAAATGAGATATGAAGCCCTAGAATATCCCCCGCGCAGAGTTTGTTATTGTGCTGTGTGACATTGTCAGTAGTTTAATGCCACGCCCCAGCGAACTCCTGTAATGACTGGGGCACGCATGTAATACTTCGGGCTTACATTACTCTTATGTTGAAGTTTCGGGATAAGATTCTACTACAGAACGCTGGCTTTTTAGACAGGCAAAGACCCTTAAGAGTATTATATTTATATTTTAATTTATCTACTGGACTTGGGAGACATCGAAGTGTAGCTATTATTACCATACCCTAAACTCAGCTGGAAAATGGTTTTAGACATAAACATGTCAGGGCCCCCCACACAAGAAGCCATAACTAATAAGGTCTAGCGTGAAGCGGGAACCGAGTCAAAGGCGGCTCAGCGAAGTCATCTTTAATACGCGTATTCATTGTCTCCACACCTCAATCCGCCATCCATACTCACTGCCTCGTAAGGCTTGGGCCGTTTGGCTCACGCAACTCGACACTGGTCCATGGGATTCTCTTCCGATTGATCAAAACACATACGTATATCCGGTCGGAGCTTTAATTGTATATATTTCTCGTATACTAACTTTTACTAAAAGTATCTTATTACGAAAAATATGTCGTCGTGGCTCTGAGACCCTGCGTTGGAGTCATGAGTCGCATTTTCGTGTACGAGTGTTTCTTGTGATACGCGTATTTGACGATAGCGTCGTTTCGGCCATTCCATCATGTTTCGCGGTCGGATTTCTTATAATATGGCGTCTCGCCGCCCAGCAGCCGAGAAACTTCAAAATCATTTTCAAATCTCCTCATCCTTGATTGGACTTGAGCCACCATGTCTCCAACACCAGATGACGACCGATCGAACCGACAGACGAGATATTTCGAGCTCCCAGCAAATGGAGAGCACAGCGCCCCACTACCAGATGAACTTCCACCCTACGAAGCGCTGGCGGAATTAGAAGCCACGACCACTGGTCGTGAAGATGGACGAATTGACATCGATCTTAGTTCGAGAATAGCTCGGCGACTTTCAAAACTGGTTCCAACGGGAAAACCTCCCATTTCTTATGGACAGAATCAACCGCCTGCGTACACCGAGACAAGTGAAAAAAGCATTCGTCTCAATATCGTCATTCAAGTTGTTGGTAGTCGAGGCGACGTTCAGCCGTTCGTTGCGCTGGGTACAGAACTGCAGCGTCATGGTCATCGGGTACGACTCGCGACACACGGCCAATTCGACAAATTTGTGAGAGAGTCTGGTCTTGAGTTCTTTTCCATTGGCGGTGATCCCGCTGAGTAAGTTGCCCCAAATTCAGTTGTCGACGCAGCTGATAGCTTTGTAAAGACTGATGGCCTACATGGTCAAAAATCCCGGTCTCTTCCCTAGCATGAAGACACTACGCGGAGGCGAAATCCAACGAAAACGCAAGATGGTGGATGAAATGCTGCATAAGTGCTGGAGTTCCTGTATTGAGCCTGATGAACTTACAGGACGACCTTTCGTCGCAGATGCAATAATCGCAAACCCGCCTAGCTTTGCGCATATTCATTGCGCGCAAGCCCTTGGTATCCCATTACATCTGATGTTTACGATGCCGTGGACGAGTACGAGAGAGTTCTGTCATCCACTTGCGAATCTCAAGGCCAATGGGAGTGATATGTCGGCGACGGCTGCGAATTATGTGTCTTATTCGTTGGTTGAGTGGATGACTTGGCAAGGGTGAGTTTTGATGGATTGCTCAAGGTGGGAGTGTGCTGACTGCAGACAGACTCGGCGATATCATCAATGCGTGGAGAGACACAATAGATCTGGAACCAATTCCTTTCAGCGAAGGGCCTTGCTTGACGGAGACTTTGGGGGTTCCAGTTACATACTGCTGGTCTCCAGCCTTGGTGCCCAAGCCAGTCGACTGGCCTGAGAACATTGGTATGCCTCGACCAAACTCTTACGTACCGTTCGCTGATGATAGCCTTGGCAGATGTCTGCGGCTTCTTCTTCCGTGATGCTCCAAAATATCAACCTGAGCCAGCGTTAGAGCAGTTCTTGGCAAGCGGCCCGCCACCAATATACATCGGCTTTGGCAGTATCGTAATTGACGATCCCGACAAGTTGACAGCTACAATTCTAGACGCTGTTCGCGCGACGGGTACACGGGCGATTGTTTCTCGAGGATGGAGTAAGCTTGGCGGTGATTCACCTGGCGATGATCAAGTCTTTTTTCTGGGAGACTGTCCGCACGAGTGGTTATTTCAACATGTTACTGCGGTGATACACCATGGCGGAGCCGGTACCACAGCCTGCGGGCTTCTCAACGCGAAACCTACTGCAATTGTGCCCTTCTTTGGAGAGTAAGTCGTAGTTTTCCTCAATTAATTGCTTATGCTGACCTTGGTGGATAGTCAACCGTTTTGGGGAAATATGGTTCACGCTGGTGGTGCTGGTCCGGCTCCCATTCCCTTCAAGTCCCTGAACCGCAGCAACCTTGCTGAAGCTATCCTCTTCTGTTTGACACCTGAAGCTTCAGCAGCTGCACGACAAATCGCTGATAAGATGTCATGTGAAGCTGGCGTAAGGCGAGCCGTGGTATCCTTCCACGCGAACTTGCCTCTCAACGACATGCGATGTGACCTCCTACCCAATCGTTCTGCAGCATGGCTGTACGACAAGAAGGGCAAGAAGATAAAATTGTCCAAGGTAGCTGCTGAGATATTAGTCGAGAGTGAGAAGGTGTCGTGGAATAACCTCAAGGCGTATGTTACAAGGTGACAAGCATGAGAGGAGATTGCTGACCATTTTGTAGTTACCAACCGCTACCAGTTCATATTGAGAACCGACGTTGGGATCCGTTGACTGCGACACTTGCCACGCTCGCCACGACGGGAGTTGGCATGGTAACGTCAGCCTCTGACATTGTCGTCAAACCCATCCAAGCTCTGCGACCAGTGACTCCAAGCGGTAGCAGATCAGCCAGTCGAGATCGGTCAGGGGACACCTCAAAACGCCCCTCCGAGGAGGATATCTTCGGTAGACCAGCTGGCGTAGATCTACCTCCAGCACCAACAGTCACTAAAGAAAAGGATCCCCAACACGGTGCCCTGGCAGCCGTCAAGGGCTCAGCTTCAGGTGTAGGTGGCTTCTTCAAGCACTACTCCAAAGGCATGCTTCTCGACCTCCCCTACGCAGTAACAGAAGGAATGCGCAACGCCCCCAAACTCTACGGCGGCAAAGCCTATGACCCTGGCGCCGTGACAGATTGGAAGTCGGGCGGTATAGCAGCAGGTAAGAATTTTGCGCACGGTATGGTTGAAGGTATAGGCGGTATAGTCATGGAGCCTGTGAGGGGGGCGAAGAAAGAAGGTGCTGCGGGTGCGGCGAAGGGCGTTGGTATTGGATTGTTGAATTTGGGGACGAAGGTTGGTTCTGGTGCGATTGGGTTGTTTGCACTGCCGAGTCAGGGGGCGTACATGAGTGCGAGGGCGCTTGTGAAGACGAAGACGGGGAGGAGTATTATGGAGGCGAGGAAGATTGAGGGGAGGGATGTTGTTGAGATCAGTGATGAGACGGTACGGCAGAAGGACAGAACAGCAGTGATAGAGGGGTTTGAGGCGCTGATGAGAGAGACGAGGAAGTAGACATAGACACAATATTCAGAATAAGGTCTGACAGGTAATACATTGTAGTCACTTATGACAGCAGAAGCCTTCATCAATTTATATATCCCTATTGCAAAAGTTGTATGGTTCGCTTTATGTGTTCTTGATGCTAGTGCATCCCTGTTGCTTTACTGGTATCATTATGTAATTAATGCCACTATAAAATGACTTTTAAGATGACAGCCAAGTCTTTTCGAACTTCAACCTTATTTACTACAGCATTGTACAAGAATTTAACTTCAGTATGTATGAACTCAACAGAAATGGCACTGCTCACTCACGCCCTATAGGCAGTCCACAACAACACGGTACCTCGTCGAAATGGCGGTCTCCCCTGAAGCCGCTGCGATTATCCAGCGCAAGAAGGCGCAATACTGTCGTTTCGCAGATTCCAACCAGTGGAATCGCTTCGACACCATTATGCTACCCAACGCAACCTTTCTCTTCCACAACCCAGATGGTAGTGTAATTACGAAGGGAGACATTGAGTACTCGTGGTCATCCACGAAAGATTGGGCGGCTTTCTTTGAGAATGAGTTTAAGACGATGCAAACGATTCACATTGTCGGACCAGCTGAGATGGAGCAGATTGCGCCTGATAAGATTAAAGCCATCTGGGCTGTTACGTATCATGCTGGGACGAAGGAATATGAAGGTGGTGTTCATGGTACTGGAGGGGGTCATTATCACGAGACGTGGAAGAAGGTTGGTGATGACTGGTTCATGGAGAGTTTGAGGATGGAGAGGCTTTACTGGAAGGTATTGAGCGTCTAACCAGTTCATTCGAGGCGACTACACATATCTACATCTAGGAAGAGCCGTTGACACCATTTGTGCCGTTCACTCCGTTTGTGCCATTAGTGCCATTAGTGCCATTTGCCTTCTTGGCTTCAGAAGCATCCTCAGCATCAACACCTCTATACTCAAAGTACTCACTCCATTCACGATCATTGATCAAATCTTCAGCAAGCCTCTTCTCATAGGAGATGGCAAACTCGCATCCCTCATCTGATTCAGGTGAGGGATCACGAGGTGGGTAAACAATGATGACACCTTCTGTGATGCGATCGAGCAGATGTCGGTATGTCGCTGGCTTGGCGAAGCCAAAGTCGGCTGAAGTGATGTTTGCATCGCGATGGTCTGTCTGGAGAATAGATAGAGGAGGCTGCGCATCGACTCGAGTGTTCAATGACGTCTTGTCGCGAATGGTAGCCACCATCTCAAGCGTCCTATCAAGGTTCTCTTGTGTGACACTATTGGTCAAGCGGCGGATATACGACGCCAACTCTGACAACGACCACTCCGACATAATCTGCGCGACAGTTGGTTGCGTAACAGGTGCAGTAGGGGACGTAACAGCGAACATGACATTATGCTGGATACGCGGCGGCACCTTTGGACTGTGCATTCGTCGTCTCATATCAATAGCTTCACACCAGTATAGAGTCGACTTCGGATCGGGGTTGAAGACGGGCGCGCGAATACGTGAGAGGTTTCGCCAGATAAAGGCTGAGAAGGCATCGTATGTGGAGATCCACGTTCCGTCGGTGGGAGTAGCTTTGGCTTTGAGCTCGGCTGCTTTGCTCTTGGGAAGGTGGAATAGCAAAGATACGCCGACTTGATGGGCGGGATGGCGCTCTGGGGGAGCTGGACCATCGATCCTTTGATCCTCTGGGGGCTCTTGCTTGATGAGGCGCGAGACATCGAGGTTCAGAGGATCCCAGCTTGGATGTTTGGTGCCGTTCACATCAGCGTAGCAGTTCTCAGCTAGCTGATGGACGAAACCCGCCCAGCCCATGACATCGTTGGTGTAGTGATGATGATGAATGTTGAACACCAGTCCACCTCGGATGAAGTTGGCCTTGAAGGCTGACACGACAGGGCTGTTATCAGGATGTGCTTCAGGCTTCTCACCATATCTCATGGGCGGTACACTCCATTGCTCAAGATCCCCCAGCGTCACCGCACTAAAATTCGTCTTTGCAAGATCCTCAAACGAAGGATACTTATCCTTATCCTCAGGCGCATCAAGCCACTGCACAAAGAACCTCACAGTACTATCCCTCTTCTTAGTAAACGAGTGACCACCGCCAGGATCCTTCTCAATGGTCCCACAGTAGTGTCTCGCCTGAGCCAGCGTCCTCTCCAGCCCAGCCTTGAGGATCTCAGCAGCTCTTTCCTTCTCCCCGTCCTCTAGCTTGAAGAACAGAGCGTAGTTGTTGTAGCTACAGACCGTGAGGTAGTCGAGTGTGGTGACCTTGAAGCGTTCCTCTTCGGGGTCGTTTTCCCAGCCTAGTGGGTGAAGATGGTAGTCGTGTTGCTTAGGCATGGTGTGGGGGGGCTTGGTGGATATGGTGAGAGTGTGTGTGAAAGTATGTGTGAGATTGAGCTGGATTTATGAGCCTGGTAGCCGAGAGTGGGTTCTTGGCAGGTTGATTTGGTGGCCCCTTTGTTCTTCTTACCTGGTTGTTCTAAGATTATACGAAAGAATGACACCGAGTTGCTGGTTGCATGGAATTGACGAAAAAGTTGAAACAATAGTCTTGGGAACGGTACGAAGGAAATGGCCTGATCCTTCAATGCAGCCAGGGCATTAATTAACTGTTCTTGAACCAACGCAGAGTTACGGATACCAGGGACCTGGTTCTCCGACAATTGCCCAAGGATATGAAGTGCCGATCATCTGCAGATTTCTGATGAAGATGTTACCAAAAATGCCAAGTCGGCCAAGTTCATGCAACGCCAACAGGGAACCAGGGGTGAAGGAACTTTAAATTCTGGAGCGGGGAACGTTGACGGGAGCTAATAAAAAGCCCGCGCCGTCTGGTCATCATGCTATCAGACTTTGAGTCTTAGCTTGAATATTATTAACTAGCAAAGGAAGTCTTGTCAAGAGGTTCATGGCAGTGGAATGAGAGGATGGGGGGCCCGATATTTAGGAGTCGCTTTCTTGGCCTGCAAACGGGTGTAACATTTCCGGTAGCCCGGTAGTCAGTGTATATGCATCTATTTAGATTTGTTAAGGATCTGCCCTGCTGGAACAGGTTCGAAGCCGTTTGCTGAAGGATGCAAATTGCAGTGACTGATCACATGTTGTTGGTTCACCCCTCTTGGCGTTCTTTTCTCTTGGTGGGTGGGGAACCTGAATCCTTCGGTCGGATGCCGTTTTCCAGCCTGAGTAGCAGTCTAAACAGTCTCTCTCCTGCTGCTCCCAATTAAGGAGTATTCTAATACCGTAGGGCTGCTAATCTTTTGCAATTCACTCTCTAGTCTCTTATAACTGACTCCAGTAACTAAACTCACCTGGCTCGGGCCAAGCCTAGCCAGGAACAGATCATAAACTTAATTGCTCGTTTGACCAAGAAGTGGCATGAGCTTGTAGCCGAGGTTCCACCATATGGAGTTCTTCCTCAGCCTAGACAGGGTAATAACCAGGCTTTTCACAAGCGGCATCAACGTCCCGAGGAAACTTGTGAAAAAAACTATCAAAAGCTCCCGTCACTAGCCCCTGGAACTTCCAACGTCTACTGTAACCCGCTGCACCAGGATTTCGGGAACTGGTAGCTAGTCTTGGATATGATCGCCAGGAGAAGATTTACGCAAACGGATGTTTAAATCAAGAACTCAATTACGGCTTGCACCCACAAGACTTTTCAGTAAGAGATAACCTTGTAAATAGGTAGTTATCTTCTATAGTATCAGTTCCGAAAGCAATTACTGTTTCGCCTCCCGGACCCGAAATACCGGGGTTGAGGCTCGCCACGTTTGGTACCAAACTCTCCTTAACATGGGTGATCATAGTCTTTCCGTAGGATCGTTAAAAGTTACCTCCTTCCATGAACTCTTGTGCCTGAAGATTAAGAGACCTTGTTACTGTCCTGTGCTTTCATCATGGCTACCATTGATCTGGATGGACCGGCTCTTGCGCCTCCAAAGGGCGAGGTGTCGAATCTGAACGACCCTCCGAACCAGAATGGTCTGGCTTATACCGTTCTGATCATCTGTGCGGTTATTACCACGATATGCTTCCTTCTGAGAGCCTATGGGCGTGTTTATCTGCTCAAGAAGTTTCAGACTGAAGAGAGTGAGTTGCGCGTCTGATCCTTCCCGAGTCATGGCTAACGGATTTTGAAGTTCTCACGACCTTGGCATATGTATGTTTGATCCTTTGAATGTGCTTTACATGATCTCTAAGAGAACCAAGGTTAACTACTGGGGTGCAGCCTATGCGACGTTCAAGATGGTGGATACTCCTGGATACTTCGTGCATCAATGGAATGTCTGCCTTAGGGATGTGATTCCCACGAACTACGTGAGTATCCCTTTACCAAAACCAGACTACCACAAAAGCTGACATATATCAGTGGGTGCTCATTTTTGGAGTCTGCTACTCTTTCGTCCTCCCATTTCTCAAAATCGCTATCCTCGTTGAATGGTGTCGCCTCTTCGTGCCGAAAGGCACCCGCACAAAGAGCATCTTCTGGTGGGGGTGCATGGTCATTGGCTTCGTGCAGGCTACGTCCAACACCGCTATTGTTGTTGCTCTGAATATGCAGTGCACCCCGCATGAAGCTATCTGGGACTTTAGAATTCCCAATGCTAAGTGCTGGGACTTGCATAAGCTGCAGGTCGCGTCTGCTACGATCCACTTGTGCTGCGATATTGCTATCTTTTTGCTACCGCAGCAGGTTATCTGGAAGTTGAAGATGTCTTGGAAGAAGAGGATGGGTGTGTCTGTTATCTTTGGACTTGGTTTACTGTAAGTGCATGTCTCGAGCTCACCATGCAGCGACTAATAATAAATGTAGAGCCTGTGTGTCTGCCGCCTTCCGATTAGCTGTCACAGTCAAGTATGGCAAAGCCGCCGACGCTCTATACGCCCTCGCCCCTCTAGTCTTCTGGGCTACCGCCGAAATGACCTGCGGTTTCTTCATCGTTTGCGTCCCGTGTATCCCGAAGATTCTCAAAGAAACCGGCGTCATCCGCAACATCAAGCGTGCATTCGGCATGAGCACCGCCCCAACCAACCCCAATACTGCAGATCGATACGGCAAAAGTGGAACAAAGGGTTCGCAACTTTCTTCTACAGGTCCCAAGTCTTACTACAAGCTAGATGAGGATGGTGTGCCATTGGGAACACTCAAAGGATCTGAGTCGACGGAGTATCTGCGGGATAATGCCAATAATGGGCAGGGTATTACTCGGACGACACAGATCAAGATCACACAGGATAATCGCTCGACAAGCGATTCGGAAGGCCACGCTGCGTTTCCGGCGTCTCAAAAGCCCTGGGGTGTATAGCGCATGAGTGTGCCGATGTTGCATGACCTATATAAAAAAGGGTCGGTTTGGTGACATTTTTACTCTGTAAAATGCTACAGTTAATGTAAGATTTCTATATAGCTATTTCTAAAAACAAAAATTAGGTCTTCAGATACTCCGCACTCAGGAATAACATTTGCAAGGCGGCATGGTTCGACACGGGCATTCGAGGAACATGTTCTAGAGGCCGATTAAATTGAAAACGGTAATCATGCATGCTCTCCAGCTCTCAAGACAGTGAGTAAGTAATAAGTGCAAGCATACCTTCAGAATGAGGTTATTCCATGTTACATAGCTTATACCGAGACGCAGGATATGTCTGATCGTCGTCTAAAAAACCCTATTCGACTAAGAACGAGAAATCAACCTTGAAAAGGAGACAAGAAAAGATTTCGTAATTCAATCCAGTTATGATATGATGTTGGTCCTCGCTAGGAGCAAAATCTCATGAATTGTCTCCACCAAGCAGGGAATGATACGAATGGCAAGGTGATGGTCAGGGATGAGCGTTGATCTCTTCAGGGGTTGGGATTTCCCGGAAGTTATCCTAGCTTCCTCTCGCCTCGGAGGATTTAGCACAAATTTACCCGACAGATCGGCAATTCCAAGTTTCAATACTGCGGCGTAGTTTTTCGGTAGATGCGTCAGTACAGGGTAAGTTACGGACTTTCGGACATTGACAATTAAAGAGGACAAGACCGTCTCAGGGAACTATCAAGAGTAGCCGACGTGGTAGACGCATAAGCTCTTGAGTGCCCCGAAAGCTGATCGGATGGACCTGGATTTAACTTCAAGCTCATGTTTCGACTATTTCAAGGCGTGCCGGCCCGCGTTGCCTTGTTTTAGTTCCCCGAAGCTAACCTCTATGTAGTCAATCCAAGGAGCATCAGAGCTAGACACCTTCCTTGTTGACTGGTTTTTTCGTTAATAGAGTCTAATTATGTCGTATATATGCAGGCCGACCAAAGGTCTCTTGCGTGTCAAACTCTGTTGATGCATTAGTTTCCCTCAGACCTATTTCTCCGATGTCAACACAAGTTTTTCGAAGGATTCTTCTGCAGTAGCTCGAAGGACTGCTACTAGATAGGAATATTTATCCGTTCTGCAAAATGCCTCGGAGGAAATATGGTGGAGAGACAAGACCACTTAGTACTGTATTATCGAACGACAGTAAATCTCGATAGGGTAACGATAGAGTAGTTGGCCGATTAGTAACTTGCTTAATCCTAAAGTATGGTGGTATGAGTCTTGGCACAGTAGGATACTAGAATTCTTCAGAGTTGACCTTTTGAATGCTATACGATCACTAAGGCATCAAAGACAAGATGAGTGACATTGCAATCGTTGGATACTCATTCAAGCTCCCCCAAGGTGTGGAGGATGATGATGCCTTTTGGGATGCTCTCGAGAGCCGACGAAACCTGATGACTGACTGGCCTAAAAGTCGCATCAAGACAGATTCATTTGCCAATAATAAGCATCAGAAGGTATTCATTCCAATCAGGTACTTGGCATGCAACTGACGCCATGACAGTGGAAAGGAAAAGGAGGACATTTCATCAACGATGATGTCGCCGCCTTTGACGCCCCCTTCTTCTCACTCACGGCGAAAGAAGCTTCGGCAATTGATCCGATGCAGCGTTGGACGCTGGAAGCTACTTACCACGCTTTCGAGAATGGTAAAACATCCCAAAACCGTTCATAGTGAAGGTGTACTAACTGTTTGTATCATAGCGGGTCTCCCAGTAGACAGTCTCAAGGGTTCTCGCACCGCCGTCTTCTCAGCCTCTATGCTGGAGGACTACAGCAGAGTGACAGCCGTGGACCCAGATAACCTAGAGCGAACGGCTGTAACTGGGAGTACTGTCTCGTGTATTATTCCCAGCCGTGTCAGCTGGTACTTTGATCTTCGTGGGCCAAGTATTCATGTCAATACTGCTTGTTCTAGTAGCTTGTCGGCTGTCGACATGGCTTACAAGGCTTTGAAGAGTGGCGATGCTCCATGTGTAAGTCATAGCCTACCTCCGCTCTATAATTGACTAACTTGAGCAGGCTGTCGTGACGGGTGCAAACCTTCTTCTTGACCCAAGCATCTTCCAGGTCCTCGCTAACCAACGATTTCTCTCACCTGATGGTGTTTGCTACAGCTTTGGCGAGAGGGCTAACGGCTATGCACGTGGCGAGAGAGTTATTGCTGTTGTTCTGAAGCCTGTGCAAGCCGCGATTGAGAATGGAGATATGATTCGAGCGGTGATCCGGTCGATTGGCTCGAATCAGGATGGCCATACCCCGATTCTCACACAGCCGAGTTCACAATCTCAAGAGGAGCTGATTCGTCATGTTTACAAACAAGCAGGTTTGCCGATGAGCGATACTCGCTATGTTGAAGCCCACGGTAAGTACTATATAGGAACGCTTCTGATGATGAGCTAACCATCGGACCAAGGCACCGGTACACCTGTTGGAGATCCAATTGAGGTGAAAGCTATCGGGCGGTGCTTTCAAGAACATCGTTCCCACTCAGAACCACTCTACGTGTAAGCCGTTTCTCTCAGCCACGGAAGAGTGTTAAATAATGGCACGGACAGCGGTTCAGTGAAAGCAAACATCGGGCACCTCGGAGGCGCCAGTGCACTTGCAAGTCTGGTCAAATGCATCTGTAATATCACCTACCCACAGATAAAAGTCAGGAAGTACCAAGCTGACATTCACAGTGATCCTCGAGAAAGGAGTTATCCCTCCCAACGCTCTTCTTCAAAAGATAAAGCCAGCACTGAATACAGAATCATACAACATCACCGTACGTCCAGAATGCATATCGAGGGAGCGTTCCATTTGACTGAGCCTGCGGCAGGTGCCAACTAAAAGCTTCAATTGGCCTGTTGAAGGCCTGCGTCGAGTATCTCTCAACTCTTTCGGCTTCGGGGGTTCAAACTCGCACATAGTTCTTGATGATGCACTTCACTACTTACAGGATCGAAGTCTGACTGGTGTCCATAACACGAAACTTGTTCCTATGCATTTGACGAACGGCTCTGCTGTTATCAACGGACATGGCGCAGTTCATACTAATGGCACTAACGGAATCAATGGTGCGAATGGTATAGCCAATGGCCACTCAGAGGTCAAACTTCCTAAGCTTCTAGTATGGACTACTGCAGATGAAAAGGCAGCCAAGCGCACTGTCGAGGCTTATGACAACTTTTACAAAGAGAAGGTGGCTGGGAACCATAAGAAGCTCGACTATTTGGCATTTACTCTTGGTACACGCCGAAGTAACATGCTTTGGAGAGCTTCTGCCGTAGTTGACGGATCAAAACAGCAAACATTATCGCCTTCGAAGCCAATTCGAAGCTCAGAGGACCTTGGCCTGGCTTTTGTGTTTACAGGTCAAGGCGCGCAGTACATCAACATGGGCTTGGGTCTTGAACGGTATCCTGTATACAGAGAGACTCTAGAGAACATTCGAGAGATATACTCCAGCTTTGGGTGCTCATGGAACCTATTTGGCAAGTAAACTCTGCAGTAATGATACCTAGATGCTTGCTGACGGACATAACCAGACGAGCTTAGTTGCGGCGAAAACATCAACATGCCGCAGTATAGCCAGCCACTTGCAACCGCCCTACAAATTGCCTTGGTAGATCTACTCGTCAGCTTCGGTATCACTTCCAAGGTAGTTATTGGTCATTCTTCGGGTGAGATCGCTGCAGCGTATGTATCATTCACACTCTTGAGTGAGAATTGGTTTACTAAGTCGCCCTAGATATGCATCAGGTGGGCTGTCTCTACAGTCCGCTTGCAGAGTGTCCTACTTCCGCGGTCTCTTGGCTGGAAAGTTACGAGAGGTAAACACATCATCTCCCGGCGCCATGCTCTCCATTAACCTGGCGCCGCATCACGTCTCGGAGTATGTGGAGAAGACAGGCGTTACTACAGTCAACGTTGCGTGCCTCAATAGTCCGCTCAACATAACGCTATCGGGGCCTGAAGATGCCATCGATATGATCAAGTCTCAGGCTGATCAAGATGGTATGTTTGCGCAGAAACTCAAGACCGGAGTTGCGTACCACTCGCAATCTATGAAAGCCATCGCGCGCGAGTATTTTGCTGCACTCGAAGGACTCACCAAGAGAGAGGATGGGACTAGTATTCCAATGGTCTCATCTGTCACCGGTAAAAGCATTTCTTTAGAGACTCTATCAACTGGTCAATACTGGGTTGACAATATGCTGTCACCTGTTCGATTCACCGATGTAGTACAGGCCGTTGCAAACAAGAACTCAGCACGCAAACTTGGTTTAGGCGGTATCACTGACCTAATCGAGATTGGACGTCACCCAGCTCTTCGAAGACCAGTGAAAGACACGCTTGATGAGATGGCTAGTACAGCAAAGGGAGTAAGATATAACTATGTATTGCATAGATCGCACCCAGCAGCGCAGACCACCCTGGAGCTCGTCGGACAACTATTCTGCCAAGGCTATCCCGTCTCCATCTCGGCAGTCAACCAACAAGACACGAAGGAGAGGTTCCTTGTTGACTGCCCCAGGTATCCGTTCGACAGATCACAGCGGTACTGGGCTGAGTCACGTCTAAGCAGAGACTTCAGGCTGCGGGAGTCTGTCAAGGGCGAGCTGCTTGGAGTAAGGGTATCCGATTGGAATCCGCTGGAACCTCGGTGGAGGAATTTCTGGAGCATTGACTCATCTCCTTGGACTGGAGATCACAAGGTGACTTTTAATGACAAAGACACCGTGGCACTACTAACTTAGATCACAGATTAGCAATACTGTCCTGTTTCCAGCATCTGGCATGCTCCTCATGGCTATTGAAGCCGCTCAAGAGGTGGTTCCATCTGATCGTGCTGTCTTTGGGTATAGCATTGAGAGAGCTGAGTTTATGAACCCCATAATCGTGCCAGAAGCTTGGGAAGATCGCCTCGAGACACAGGTCCGCCTCCGAGTTATCGACAAGCAACATACTGCAAAATTCGATATCAGCATCTTCACCTACTCGCGCAATGAGTGGGTTGAGTGTTTAAATGCAAGCATCTCGATGGAATATCAGGACAACGACAGGAACGGAGAGCGACGAGTGAACCACGAACACATCTGGAGTCAGTATCAGAATGTAGCTCAGACATGTACTTCGCCTGTCGACTCTCGTGTCTTCTACCATGATGCGGCAAAGGCTGGGCTGCAATATGGCGATTGGTTCCAGCTGATGCGCGACATCAAGTGGGATGGTAAGACCTTAGCCGTGGCACGCGTTGATCTGTCACAGTCAACGCTCAAGATCAGGAGCTTGGTTCACCCGGCAGTGCTTGACCAAGCCTTCCAAGTTCTTCGAGCCAGCTCAGGGCAACAGCCTGCAGCCAATGTCCCTGTAAGACTCGAAAATGCATGGTTCTCTTCCAAAGCATGGAAGACACCTTCAGTCCAGTGGATGTCTGAAGCGACTCCAACTGTCCATGGCTACGGTGAACAGGGCAAGGCCACGGCTCTTGGTGAAGGTGGAGAGGTCATTTGCTGCATCGAGCGTGCAGTTACATCTGCTGTCTCAGGTGGAATAACCCAAAAAGAGAAGAAGCTGGTGTATTCCATCGAGTGGAAGCCACAACTCAGCATGCTTGGCTCCAACCAACTCACACAATTATGCGCCGCTAATGCTCTGTTGAAAGACGACAGTGCAGTCCTGGAGAATCACTCGAGGCTCTGTCATACACTAAAAGACCTCTTCTAGACACGCACGTGGCTCCCTCTTCATCATGGTCGACGAATGACAAGCCACGCAACATCACAATCACAAACTCCACAGGCAGCACGCAGAGCTACGCCCTGTTCGCTGACACGCCAAAGATCACACCGGGTATACCAGTGATCAGCAACAACATCATCCTAGTCCTGCGAGGCGTAGCTAGTGCCTCTGGCCAAGCGTACTTTACGCTTCCCAAGTCTCCCTTCTACGCTGTCTGTGGGACAAGCTACGGTGGTGAGTCTACGGTCGAGACTACCGTCGAAGTTCTGGATTCGCGGCCTGTTGAGGTTGGGTATAAGGCGGATAACCAGACGTTGGTAGCGGGCACGACGCTGGAGCTAGTCATCAAGAGGGGAACGCCGAATTTTACGAACAGGCCTGATATTGTCAATTCGGGCCACGAAGGATGTTTCTGTATTCGTACCAGCAGCGAGTTTACACATAGTCAAGCACGTGCAGGCAACTCTAGATCCCAACCCCTTACTCATCCCCTGCTAACATGCGCTAGGGGACTTTGTCGTGGGCGTCTCGCTGTTCAAGAAGCTATCACACTACTTCGGACCATTTGCTACGTTTAGACCTGCGCCTGGGGCTGAGTATCAGATCCAGCCGCTGAACCGCTTCTACCTCGCTGTTGGAGATTACGATGTGCGGTCGCCTACGCCGAAAGGCCTTGAGATGAGGAGTTGTCTAATTGACTTGAATGTTTTGGAGTTGGATAATGTGCAGGTTCATCATACGGAGACGGGTCGGTTGTTTGTAAAGTCGGATTTTAATGAGGATTGAGGGGGGGATGGCTGCATAGGCCCGAGATCATGGGACGGGACGTGCGGGTAATATCTTTACGCTCAATACACTTTTTGCAGCCAGCCACAAAGCCTGCTTGTGTCAATCAAATGCCGGGTGAACCGATTTGGGTAATATTAGCACATCAGGATACCATAAGCGACTGAGCGATGTACAGCATACACCAATGCCTTCCGAAAGAGAACGACCGGTTCACGAGATCTTAGATAGCGTGGCTGAAACTTTCACAGTATTGATCAGTATTTGAAACATGCATAGCGTCTCCTTAGCCGTGAATGGCTGGTTTTAGTTCCTCGCAGGCGCTATCCCGACTATCTGGGGTCTTCCCCGCTCCCGTCCAATGGTGTATTTCTTAGCGCGATGGAAGAGACGACCAGCCGTCTCATAAGAGACAAAGCACAATGGATTGTTTCCGAGATCAGAGGGATCTAGATCTTCTGGGCTGTTGTTATTCAGGACGGGATCTCCGCGATCGGTCGGACGGCCCGCCATTAGTCTTTATGGCTTTCACGCGCCGATGAAGCAGATATCACGGGGGAGGGTATCAGATCATCATTTGTAATTGGTATAATATGAGGCCAGGAGAAGTCCAGTAGATATTGTTGAAGCTTCATTGATCTGATAGCGGGATAATTTCAGAAACTAGATCATACAGATGCGTACTGTATCTACCTCACTTCTAGTATTATTAGCGGGACTCGGGAGCCGTCATGGTCCAACTACAGATTCTCTTATCCTTCAAAAAACGAGTTCCATAGGGAGAGTGGCTCGAATGAAATTGATCTATAGATTATCTTGAAGTGGTTCAAGTCCATGGAGTCTTTATACATAAATAGTCCAAAAGAATAGTAGTCACACCTAGAAGTGGACAACTGAACAAACTGCAACGCCTTCTGCCACAACATGACAAGAATGCTTTGCATCTATCTTTCATAAGTAGGTCCCGATATGTTACAACCATCGGATTATCGTCCTAATCACTATAGATAGTATCAGAAATGCTCACAATTCCTCTCGACAAGCTTACTCGAAACGCAATGCTGCCATCTTATTTCTTTCCGCGACATTGCTGGCTAGGCAAGCAAGGACGGTCAGGTACCCAAGAACCATGGTTCTTGTTTCCAGCGCCCTTCAAGCTTTCGTAGTTGATGGTTCCGCCAGCGACGGGCATTGCCAAGGCGCCTGAGACCATGGCGAGAATGGTAAGAGTGAAGAACTTCATATTGAATGAGAGACTTGGGGTGAGCTGTAAACACGAATGAATGGGTGAGAAGTGATAGGATGTAGAGAAAAGCAGTGATAAATGCGATTTAAAATAGCTTTTCTGACGTCGCATCGTTTTAAGATGACAGCGGGACCGTTGAACCTTATAAGGCTTGACAGTTATGTGTGTGGTCTCGGGAACGAGATATTGAGTTTTGACGTATCCATATTACGGGTCATGTCTTGAAAGTCTAACTCAACTCAACGCTTACAAGTGCCGAAGTTCATAGCAACGTCTGTGCTTCGTATTCAGCCCAGTAATAGCTACCAGCGTGGCCTCAAGTTGGATGGTCTGATTATTTTCTAAATACTCAATTACTCCATTAACTTTCAATATCAACTATCTTCACTCCATGTTCCTGCTGAATTATCTCTCGGCTCGTCGCCAGCATCTGAAGGTTCTCGCAAACACCCTCCGTCGGTGAGCCCAGTTTCTTCATCAAGCGCAGCGCAGGAAGTCTAATGCTCAAATCCGGGCACTTCATTATTGTAAAGAAGAGCATAGGAGTATATGCAAGTTCGAAGCTGGACTGTTTGGTGGACCTTTCACTCTGCCAACTCGCTAGTTGCAGCACCTGGCGAAATGTCCCCATATGCTCCTCATATCGGAATTCGGCACTTAACTCGAGATAAGAAAGTTTGAGACGCATGAAGAGCGATCTCTCCTGAGCTTGGTATAATAAAGAAGTCGTATCGACTTGAAGCTTTTCGAATAGCGTTTGCCAGGTCTGAAGATGGGTACCGACGGTGTCATACTCTTCTGTCATGTCGAAGACGACTCCGCGATGTCTCATGTGGCAGAGTCGCACCACTCGATTAAAGATATCGTCCATCATGTATTGTGCGTCTTCCATGCAGTAGAATTTGGTCGGTATCATGTAAGTCAAGGCTGGCATGCTTTCGCTTTCAATGTCCTCGGGGCCGAAAAGCATGGGCACAGCTGTCATACGTCTGAAGACAGGCATTAAATACCGTCGCGCCCAAGGATTGCTGCACTTCTCCATAATTGCAAGACCATGTTGGCAATGTTGCAGTGCAATCTTGTTATTCGCTAGCAAGTACTCAACGCAAATGAACAAGATACACACAAGCAATACCAGAGGCTCATTGTGAATCGTCTTGAGACGCTGAATGGCCTGTGTATAATGCTGCAACGCGAATCTCTCCGTATACGGCGCCACACTCTTTCCCTCAGACGACTCAAACAACGAGCTTATCGATAAGATGGTATGTTTCACAACAGCCTCTGACTCGCTGAGCTGCATCACAAGATGGGTCCAAAAGTAGCCATCCCTAGCGCTTGACAACCGCGGCGAAATAACACCGTGAAAATACCCAAGCGCCCTCCGCTCCTCAACGGGCAGCAAGGCTTGCGAATTGATAGTAGCGACACGCGGCATTAGCATTCGACCATGCGCCACATCTCGCGGGTTGGTGATCTTCTGCATAAGCGCGTAGCCGTCGCATTTCCGACCAGTGCTTGTGCAGCGATGACAGGCGGGTTTTTTCTCATCGCATTTGACTCTTCGAATTCTAGAACGAGATTCGTTAGAGCGCGGGCACTAGTGTTTCAGAGATTTGGATTCTGCTTACTTGCATGTTAGACAGCCTGTCTTTACCTTGCAGTGTGCTTGTCGCATGTTTTGCTCTGATGATGCTTGGCGTAAGCACGACGGGGATTTGTTAAACGAGGTCGCCAATGATGTGGTGGTCTAGACGCGTTGAAGGATTCTGGGCCTGCTTTTAAGGAATGCGATTTTCGCTTGAGGTTTTTCGGCGGGTTCGGCGCTGGTAGGAATATCATCCTTGTTCAGGTCACTCTGGAATTTTCAAGACGGTAGGGATCGACGGCTAAACCTGACCTTTTAGGGAGCTAGGTGTTTCAAAATGCGAGCAGACCAATCAGAGCAGCTCGGTTGTCGATGTATGGGCCTAAGCAAGGATACATATAACCGAGGCACTCTATCCGTAATACTCTAGGTTAAGTTTAACATCTTGAGATATATAAGCTAAGAATAAATAAAATGTCCTCAAAATGATATATATATATATTACCTTTTAATCTTAGCACCTACTAATACCAAGACTACGGAATTAGCCTAAGCATTAACTCATTTGCCTCTTTCCTCCATGTGTCTGCTTGTTTATGCACTCCTTCTAGCGTAAATGCCATGTTTACAGGGTTTTTCTCTTTGTAAATGGGCCACTCCACATCAATATAAGGTACTAGGAAAACAGGTTAGCAGTTGTAGAGATCAACTTATTAACATAAAGGTTCCCAGGACATCAGAGACAATTGACGTACACTTATGACAGTTTGGAGAATGAGTTGTGGCGAAACTAATCCACATACGGCTCATGGTCTCAGCCAGTCTGTAGTAGGGTTCTTGATGGCCAGCTGGGAATGGGTTGACATCCCATCCGACACCTTGCGTATTGGCGAACACGAAGGGGATCTCCTGGAAGTGAGCCGCTCCGTATTCTCGAGCACTTAACACGGCGGTTGGAGTATCGAAAAAGTAGCTGTAGGTTGGAAGGTGGTGGGCAGCAAAGCGTTGAGTTGTGCTGCGACGGCCCGCAATAAACACGGCGTCTCCAACCATGAGAGTTGTTGCCCCGTAGTAGTCTCCTGCATGATAGGCCAAGACGGTACCAAGTCCCGCGTCACCGGAGCTCTTCGCTGCCCTCATATATAAATCCAAGAGGCTTCGGTGATCCTGTGCTGTGACAGTGCTGTAAGGATTCAAGCTATCCAGAATGGCTTGGAAGTCGCTAGAGCTGTTGACCGGAGGTGACGCAACTAGGGCGAAGATGTTTGTGCCCTCGTTTCGATTGGTCCCGACAATGGTTGGCACTTTAATGAAGTGACCGCTGGCCATGGCTGTGGCCCCCGATTCCGGAAGAATCTCTCCATCGACGGAGATAGGGTCGGAAGCAGCTTCCAGCAATGCCGATACTGGGGCACTCCGGAGACAGGCAAGGGAGTCCAGAGCCTTAGAACAGTTGGCCTTGGCCAGAAGATTCTTGAAACTGTGCTCCTTATCTGCGCCACGGGTAATCAACTTCCCATAATATGGGTTGCCGCTCTCCATAATGGCTGCGCTGAAAAGCCCGTCATCTCGACCGCCGTATGCAATGAGATGCAGGCCAACACTGATAGCACCAGCAGACTCACCAAAGATGGTGACCTTGGAGGGGTCGCCGCCAAAACTTGCGATGTTCTCTTGTATCCAAGCCAGAGCCTGCCTCTGGTCGTGTAGAAATAGGTTTGTCGACCCAGCCTTCTCGGCTTCCGAACCAGCCAACATGCCGAGAGCACCGAGCCGGTAATTGAAACTCACGAAGATGACAGGCGTGTCCATCTTAACAGAATTCTCAACGAGGAATGAGCCGTTGTATCGAAGGTCATTGGCACTGCCCGCCAGAAAGCCACCGCCATGGATCCAAGCCATTACTGGCAGCTTGGCAGTCGCTGGAACATGGGCTGGGCGTACAATGTTGAGATAGAGGCAATCCTCACTCATTTTCCCAGTAACATTCTGGCTGAAACCAGGCAGACCAATATCAACGCCCATACACCAGTTGCTATAGGTATTCGTAATACGGATACTATCCCAGCTCTTTGGTGGCACGGGTTTCCGTAGCCGTAGGTCTCCCACGGGCGGAGAGGCAAATGGGACTCCAAGGAAGAATTCTTGGTCGTACGTGGGGCTTCGAGCGCCAACTATGGTGCCGTTCTTAATGGTGACAGTTGGGAGGCAGTCTAAAGGATGGCAGACAACGGTGCAAACCGCGCCGAGAAGCAGAAAGATGGGGGTGGCTTGAATTTGCATATTGTCAGAAAACAAACCGGCAGAGAAGTTATAGTATAGAGAATTGAGAAGCCAATTCGGCGAATGAGAAGTATGTTACTTAGGAGAGGTATCCAGCATCCTTATATACTGGTCTTATACTACCCGCGAAGTCTTGTTCCGAACCACGTGACAGTACCTGATATACAGTAGCCCCTGTAGATGTAGATCGGCAAACGTGCCGTAGTTCCATTAGTCATGATGCAAGAGTTCGTGATTGTGGATAGATAATTAGCGAAAGCGAAGGATCCGGAGTTTCAGTCAAAGGAGGCTATGTACGAAGTAGTGTCTCTGTATCAAAACTCCGAGATAATCAAGACTCCGAACCAGAGGCCTGCTCTCTACAGGTTGCCTAATCCGGTTCGGGGCTTTCCAAATTTTCTGCAGATAATTCATGTACTATTTAACTCATGCCGGAATCGCCGTGTTTGAGCGAAATTTCTGCTAGTTCGTGAGTCCTAGTTAAGCTGATATTGGAGGGGCACCAAGATGTCTTATTATTATTAACCAAGACAACATGTGCCGGATGTTCTAATCAATTGAAAGTACTGCGCTGTCGACGCCCTGAATGCGATATGTTCTGGAAGATGAGATAAAACTGATGAAAACAAGTAGGATGGCGGTCTAAGTTCTCTCTGCTGACTTATGCTCTCAGGCACAAGTCTCATGCAAATAATAACACATCTAGCTCACAAATTAGAAGAGAAATATATGAAATTTACTCCGCAGACCTGTGCAGGTTTTATGCGCGTATTGTTTCACCGTTCCCACTACTGCCGTTTTCCCCACGATCTCTACGCCACCTATCCAGCCACAACGCAGCTTGGTGAGATTCCAGCGCAGATAGCTGCTGAAACAGCTGTGCCGGTTCCATGCCCATACAAGAAAGGCCAAGGAACCGAGGCAGCGTTAAGAGAATGGCAGAGTGTTTCAATCAAGTGTTAGATCATTGCAAATTGTGCTCTAGAAATGCAAGGCTTACTATGGTCAATTTGCTGCTTATGTTTAATTCTGATAGTTTACTTAAGGGGATGTTTAAACACAACCTTTCCAAACCCTCGTTTTCCATCCTGAATCTTCATCAACTCCCCTAGCGCTTCTTCCGCGGTCACATCGAGGACATGGATAGACGGGAACTTGAACTCCTTACCATAGTTGGCGATGGCCCACTGCAGCACGCTCCAAGAATTCCAATGATCCGCCGCCCTGGGGGGGATCGTAATAGGCGCTGGAGCACCAGTTGGATGAATGTTCCACTCGTCCTTTATCATGGCCAAGGGCAACTGAAATGCGGTTCCTGGGCGGAGCACAACAGAACAAAAGACTATTTGCTCGCTGACACTCTGAGCTACTAGGTCTGCCGAGGACGGCTTTCCCTCCGTACCTACTGCGTCAACAGCATGGGTAATCGGTCCTTCCCCAAGCGCGCTGACAGCCGATTTAATCTCTTCCACAATATTTGCAGACGAATAGTCAAACGTATGTGTTGCTCCAAGGCCCCTAAGGATATCATGACGGGCCGGGGAGGCTGTTACAAAGATATTCTTGCAGCCGCTGGCCCGTGCCAGCTGGAGGATAGAAAGTCCGACGGCTGAGGAGGCGCCCCAGATTAGAATCGGGCTAGAGGAATAAGAAGGGTTGGTGGGCAAGGGAAGCTTGAACAAGTTGTTCACAACGTCGGCGGCGGTCATAACAACTATAGGAAGTGCCGCTGCATGAGCCTCTGGCAGGTTCGGCGGGATTTTGAACACCATGTCACGCGGGACAGCAAGAGAGCCTTGATGTGTGCCGTACTTTATCGGGCGGCCTAGGCCTCACGGCGTGTATCCTGCGACGGCATCCCCTTCCTTGAAGCCAGAAGCCAGCGGTGCTTTGACAACTCGACCTGCGAAGTCGTAGCCGAGCACGGTCGGCCGGATGCCGAGCAGTGTGGCGTGCTTAATGTCCGCTGGGTTCGCTCCAGAGTAGCTTGTTTCTACCAGCAGCTCATTTGTTGTAGCTGTTTCATGTTGAAGGTCATCGCGAATGACGAACTGCACATCTTCCGTCACGTATAGTGCTTTGTTGATCTTTTGCGACATGGTGGGTTCTCCTAAGCTGTAGGAGAAGTTCGATCGCTCTGATTTTGCTCTCGAGATGTGATAGGTGAGTTGTACAAGAGAAAAAGAAGGCAGTAAGTGGAAGCTGGGGTCTGTTCACTTGCATCGATAGGGGTTAAATACTGGTTATCATGTCGTTTATTTCTGCTTTGTAATCGGAGATACGGGCTGCTCGAGTGCATAAGTGCTAACTACAAATAGATGTCTTGGCCGACACTATTCTCAACCCAACTGGCGGGTTTCATTTAACCCCGTCCCAACATGCGGAGTTTCGGTGATGCGTCCCGATATTATAAATCAAGCCTTATACAGAGGACCAGCCACAGCGATTAGAGTTTGGGATGGATTTCGCATGACCTGACTGACGGCAGACGCAACCGGCAAAAGTATGCTGTCTAGCAGGCTTGAGCAGATGTCTTAGCTTAATAGTATATTTACTATCTTGTAAAGTCCCTGGCTTTATGAATCAAACTATACATTAAGAGGTTTTAAAATTGCTATCTGTAAACACTACCTTAATATAATTATTTTAGATTTATTTTAAATTAGTTATATAAAACCTATTAATATAATTACTTCTTAATAGCTTTAACAAGAGTTCTATATATAGTAAGAAGGTTTAACCTATCCTACATCAAAGTGCCGCGAAAGAGTCCACTTAATACCCTCATAACTGTAACGGTCACACCTAACCACTACGCCACAGGGCAAAAGATTGGGCTATAACTGCTATTGTAGCAATTACAGTGGTGTGTACAGCTGCTTATAGAAGCCTTACAGCGCTGTTACGGGCACGAATCGTAACAATAACATAATACCACAAACAAACAGTAAACCTAACTAGAAAATTAATTGAGTTATCTTCGATTTCTAACTGGTCTAGGCGATCGTTCAGACTGGCTATTTCATCAGCTTCTTTGTCTGTCGACATAATGATGGTTTCTGATCTCGCGCTGCAGGAATTTGTCAGAAGAAACAAAGTAGCTAATGGCTTGACGAAATCTTCCACATATAGACAACATATCTTATTATCTCAGAAGCGGGGAGATCGTTCATATCATGAGGTAGTCCCCTGTGCCAAGACCAGACCAATTTTCAGCTCAGGTATTTTTTAGTAACAATTAGCCGCCCGCAAAGTGAAGCTAAAATATAATTGGGTGACTGGTGCTAATCACAAAGATACACAGTTACTTAACGTAGCTCGTTTCTGCTTTACTGGCATACCAGGGTATCTAGCCGGCTTAAGATAAGGCAACATCTACCAAGACAGCTACCATTGGGATAGCAGTTCTAGGAATTAATTACGCTACTATTAAATGTTAGCCTTAAAAAGCCAGGGTACACTTTGCCCTCAATTATCTTGATCCCTTTTCACGCGGAGGAAGTATACTCTAGTCCAAGATTTCATCCTGAACTTATCCCTAGCCTATCCCAAACCACTCTAAATCTTCTCACCACTTAGTGCAGATTTAGAAAGGTTATTTTAGAGGACCCAAGATATCTTCCTATTGACCTATGATCTCGTTAGTGAATGCAGGGGGAATTCTTCCTATTCTGCAGATGGGTAGGTCAGCGATGTTCCATAGCTCATTATACCATCGGAGCAGATCAGCACTCTCAAAAAGGACAGGGTGAAAGTTATTCCCCTCATCTTTAGCATGCCTTGTCTATGATAGTCCCCCATCTACTTGTTCCGTGGCTATCGGAAGTTACGTTGCATTGCTATCAGAAAACACCCTTGCCAGCACAATGGCCTGGTACTCGTAGCTGCGAAACGCGAGCGTTGTCCAAGATACTACAATATTAAGTGTAGGATAATCCCGAAAGAAATAGTGCAAAAAACTGCCGTTGAGATTCGCTAGTTCGTAGTTATACAAATGTCCTCCCTTCGCCTCAATGTTCTAGAATGGAAATAAGGGCTTGTAACCAGTGGAGTGGATAACACGATCAATATCTCCGAGGAATGGATCGTCTTCACCGGATAGTGAATTAGAAATAATGCGTATCTTGGACTTGGAAGGATGAAGCTAGCGATAGTACTTGCAGTGCATGAACGGCTTGAATATTTCGCGACGTATTCGCTTAGTCCTTTCACTTCTAGGGAAACAGACCTATATCTCGCCTATTGAATAAATGCTGATACAATTTGCACTCTAGTTTAAGAATGTGATGTAGCGCCTATTATACAGCCTAATAGCCTTAACATAATCCAAAGAACCAAACACCAGATCTCCTAAACAGTCTGACTCAAATTCTTCATCAACTGGAACGCCCCAGGAGTCTCAACCCAAGAAGCAAGACAGTACCCAATCATGAGACAAGCTTCCTCCTTCGTTTCATGCGAGTACATCCCAGGTCTTTGAGATGCGGCCGATACTGGACTACTCAACATCAAGCGCCAGAAGTGAGGATTATACTCATTGACAGACCTGTAAAGCTTGACAACATGGCCCTTAACCTTCTTGATAAGCTTTGACAGATGTTCTGTGCTACCCAGGAAGATATCCGAACGTGCCGCCACGGCACTGCCGACGAGCTCACTGCGGATGAGTCCCACGATCTCTGGCGGGATAGTACCGTTAAGAGCTCGTGCGGTGTTTTGGGCAGACTGCAGGTCAAGCAGAATTCTCACTTTGATCAACGTGACAGCCGCAACGTGGCCTAAGCTGAGATATTTTCCGTTTGACCATGTCTCCAATGGCTCCTCCAAAACATCCGCATCCCTGATATCGAGGTATGGCTGATCCATGTCGCCCCAATCATACTTTGACTCTGAGCCGGTAGTTGCGTACCACTTGACGAAATCATAGGCTTCCTGATCCCTGTTGAGCCGGATGTACAAATGCGGCACAAGATCCCTCACACCCATGTTGTCGCCCCGACAAAGACGAAGCATATCAAGCAGATGGTCCAAGGCCTCTTGAACAGCATCGATCTTACCACCCGGAGCTCCGAAAACCTGAAGCAACACGTCGACCATATGATATCGCGCACGCATATACGCACGCGTCTCATGAATACCCCAAAAGTGCCCAACGCCGTTTTCAAAAATATTCGGAGGGGTGAACATATCTCCCGGATGGTCACGAAGCTCTTGCTCCTCTTTCTCTACCGCCTTGCGTGCTTTTTTGATGATAGTGCAGCCATTTTTGTGATGGCTTCGGTCAGCTGTTTGATGTGACGCTCCGCAGTAATACACGGCCTTGCAGCTTGAGCAGCGCTTCAGAAGATCCTTACCTGCCTCGCTACATGTTGCCAATTCGCAAACTCGAGGAGTTAGATCGCGTGGTTCTGGCAATGGCATGACGCGTTGTGGTGTGCTTTTTTGCTTTTTGCGTTTTTGGGTTTGATCTGAGGCGGGGGAAGTGAAAATTGAAATTCCGAGTATTAGGTGGGAATGGAACGGTTTCAAGAATAGAATGATATGCGGCTGGCAATCGTATGTGGCATAAACGTGAGAAATACCGGGTTATATGTCACGAGATGGGGTTACTTTCTGACGGTGATGATATAATTGATCGGATGCTTGAGGCAAGGGAGGGGCATCACCAGAACCGCACGTGACCAGGAGGTAGATTGGCTCGGCAGATAGGATAAGGTTAAGCTACGCGTATTGTCATCGACCGCATAGAATTTTTCGGCAGGCATTTTCGATTGGTGGGTTAAGTTTCCCGAGTGAGACTGAATATTCATCCTTCCAGCGTTATCTTACACAAGTTCAGGATGTCCGAGATATGAGAAATACACAGCTATTTCTGTCTCGTCTTATCATAGCTCTATCGCCCTATTGCCGTTCTATATCCATCGGTGCAGTCGCTTCCCTCGAATATATGTTACAAAAGATGAACCGAAAACACAACAACCGATTGCATCTTACCATTCATTTATAATGAAGTCTCAAAGTCAGCAGTCACAACAACCCTCTCAGCCAGTTGATGCTGATGATCTATAGCTCTGCTCTCTCGCAACCTCCATGGCCTTTTATACCCTTGTTTCCTACTCCACCTTCTCAAAAACGGGGCAATGATTGTGCTCATTGAAACCAGTAATTCCGGCTCGTCTTGGATGTTGGGTCGAATTACTCGTACGAGTAAAGGTGCGTCGACTCGCCCAATGAGATATGTCTCTGAGTCCCTCAGAGTCCAACTTGCTTGCTGTTGCGCTATTCTGCCCTGCATGGGATCTTGGCACAGTGATACCGCCGTCGAGAAGAGAGCTGTTGTGTTCATCCATTGCTCGTTCGGGCCTCGGCATCTAACCAGGTCCGTTTCAAAGCACCTCGTCGCTACATAAGCGAAGGTTGCTACATCCTCAGAATCGGCAAGTATTCGGGCCCAGAAGCTCTCCTTCTCGATGGGGATTTTGAAGCATTGGATTGCTACCCTTGGGGGGAAGCAACCGATAACGAATTTTTCACCCTTTCTATCTACGCCCGTGTCTTGGAGTAGAAACAGGACGGCGATAGCGAGAGTTTCGAACTCTGCTTGAAGGTCATGGTCTAGCCTTTGGTAATCTGTTCTAAAATTGTCATCTCTCAAGATTCCCAGGATATCACAGTCCTGGAGTCTCTGCCAGTAACATGGTGTAGTAGCAAGGTCAGCTACATAAGCAGGTAGGATATCGGCGAGGAGCTCTCGCAGCCGCACCCGCCGTGCGATACCGGTACAGAAGCTAACTTGGACAGCGAAGGGCCCTTCTAGGTCGGCGATGGAAAGCGATCTTTTGGCGAGAATACTGGACTTCTTAGTCTGGCCCAGTCTCTTCACCCATGTCTGGGCGAAATTCACTATTCCCACAGCGCTTTGCCCGGCCTGCAGGCCAAGTCCAAGCTGTCTTTCAGACACTTCCCAGTAGCTTGGAAATGTCCCTAGCTCCTTCAGCCATGGAACAGCCATCCGAACTTGGTCTTGAGGGGTCATTCTGCAGTCTTGATTTATCGAGACTCTTGACCCGATGACCATTTTTTTATTGCGAGGAAAGGTTGAAGAGAAAGTTGCGTCGCCCTCCTTTACACGGCTCCAATGCAGAACGGGCAACTGGCGCTTTTCTGTAGAGTTTGGAGTAATTAAGCCGCCACCAATGGATATTGCGTGAAGGTTGTCTGCGTCATCTTGAGGCACGATGAAATCTCCAGGACCCCAGGTATCAAGCAAATCTTCAGGGTAAGCCTTCAAGTCGAACTTCTTGTCAGAATCTAAGAACACCTTCGACCTTTCGAATCTCTCAAAGAACTGAAAAGCAAACACTCGGCGCTGTACCATTTCACCAAAACAGCTCAGCTCCACAGGAGAGGCGAGTATGCAAGGCCCAGTGAAGGATGGGCCCCAGATCTGGTTTCCGATAAGTAGTATACGCTTTAAGGGAGTGTCCAAAAAGAAAGGCCTAAAGGGCTCACAATGGCCTTGTGCGTAAAGAGCAAGGGCGAGAGAAAACAATTGGGCCGTAAATGATTCCAGTAACGGAAGGTCCAGGCCCGTGAGCCCGACTGTTGAACCTCCGAGTGATACCAGGGAATCCGTACTATTTATCTTTACGGGGTCTGTTCGATGCAGCTCAACCAGGGACTCCCGTCTTACTAAATAGGTGAAGGAGTCGCAACATCCACCCACTTGCTGAAGGGCTCCCATGGCCTGTTTCAAAAGCTCCAAAACACCAACTAGAACTGATTTGATATTCATCAAGGAAACGATTGCAGTTGAGCTGGCATCTTCAAAGAGCACAAACCCAAGATCGGGGCTGTGTGATCCATCAGGCATAGGGCGGACCCCTCCAATACCGCATAAGTACTCCACGGTTTCACGAACTGAGCTCTGGGAGTCACCCTCAAGACTCAGAAGAGCCTTACTTTGATCCAAGGATACTTTCGGCATTGCCTCATCCTCCTTTCGACTATGGAGACATCTCGGGATATGAAAGTCGCGATGGTATGTTTCAACATGGGGCACATTGACCTTGCCAAAGATCCAAGGCCCATGCTGGGACCTCTCCAGCATTTCATCGGCGATCTCATCCGTCGAAAGACCTAAAGCTTTCAACTCCAAGAGCCATGAATATTCGTCAATAGCAACCTCTTTGAAGGAGTTCTTCAAAATAGCATGGACTTTATCGTGGTCAACATTAAAGATTGCAGTCTTCAGAGGAGTAGTCAACTGGCTGATGCTGTGCAGGTCGACAGAAGACTTGCGAAAACCAGAGGAGGTGTTATCGGGGTTATTAAATGTGCTTGGACTGTAGGTCGAAACAGTGGTGTTCTTTGTTGGTAAGAGAGCGGCAGAATCTTTAGTTTGGGATTCGGTTGCCGTAGACAGTGGGCCCAAGTAGATTGTGTTCAAAGCCCTGTTGATTGCAAACTGCCTGTTCTCTTCAGATGACCGAGGCAAGCCAGCAGATGAGCCCAGAAGCTCTTTAAGTACTTTCTCTGCCTCTGAGCGGGGAACACCCATCGTGACCGATGGCGACGAGATGGTCGATCCAGGAAAGCAGGTCTGCCATATTACGTCCCACATCTCGGTGCTTCCAGACGCCGAATCTACTGACGATTCAAGATCGCCAAATTCCTCAGGCAAGAAGACCCCTGTCTGCTGGACATTCGAAGGTTTGCACGTCAAAGCTTCCATATGGCGGGTAAGCCTTTTCTGAGCATCCAGTCCATGGAACTCACATCGGCACCGCGAGCAGTAGAAAGTTGAAAAGTAGTTGCTGAAGTCGGGTCTAAAGTAGTGGCTAGATGTAATTGGTACCTTTTTCAGCACGTGCTGCATACGAATGTGTTGCATGACACCTGGTATGTGAGAAGGTTGAAAACTAAAACATTTCTCGTACCGAACTGGGTCGGACTCTTGAAAGGGGCAAGGGAAGATTGTGCGACGTGTGTCTTCGCGCTGTGGGAATCTCTGGCCGTCGGAATTGTCTCTTCCTCTAGCTTCTCCATCGCTCCGACTCCTGTCATCGCTGTCATAGCTGCGCATCTTTCCTATCTCTTGAAGCTGCTTCTTGCTCCTCAAATCGGGTTCGTCTGGACGTCTCTTTTGGATAGAGGGTCCGCCAGCAGCGATGTATTGATCGCTGCCCATCGAGCCCAACCCGGATCCCTGCTTAGGTTTGGGTGGTTGATTATCTAATTCGACCCTCTTTAGCCAGTGAAGACATTTGTGTAGTCACGCCATTTGAGCCACCTACCATCTTCATCAATGCCTGGGCGGTGGTAGGAGCTCATGCTGTAGAAGAATCTGTTGAAATGGAGTATCGTAAACAATGCAGGGTTTTTGCAAAACTCAAAAAGAGGACATGTGAGGTTTATGAGGGACTTGGCTAGCACTCAGCCTAAGAAGAGGGGTTTATTTCAAGCTGACCGGGACTTGGCCGCCTCGTCTTCTGTTAGCGGTAAGGTTGTTTCAGCTCTTGAATTCAGCCGCACGCATGCCGCCAGCTCTCATTCGACGGTACCCGAGCTACTTGCAGCCACTTATGACGCTTGTCCCGCTCGGCGGCAGGACTCGTTGGTGGTTCGCCAGTTCTGCCTTAACATAAATGTCCAATCACATTCACAGGTTTCGGTAGACGCCGTTCTTGCAACATTCGAATCTCGATGTAAACATAACTGGAGCTATAGGACAAGGTCTTTTTTATGTAAAGATAGCTCTTACAAGGGATGCGCATTGTGACAGGAAATGCACATGTGAGATGCACAAAGAGGAGGATGAAATGTAAAGAAACTCGGCCGATTTATCTTATTGCATATACCTATAACAATCACGCATAGCTCTATCAGTGTTCTAAGATTAACTGGCGTATGGAATCCAGAGAGTATTTGTGGGCGCTTGGCTAACCAGTAATCAGCGCGGCTGAAGCGCGGCCACTCCCTTCCAGTGAAGTTAGTAGGGAGCACCTCAAGGGGAAGCGCTGTCTGCCTGAACCCTTCTGGTTGTTTCCGCTACATTATCCTGTCTACGACAATCTTCATTTTCTTTTCGATCATAAATCCTCCATGCAAAACTTCCCAGTCGACATTACAAATGTCCAGTAACATGAGTCTAGACGTCGATTATCGACGTGAATACGATGAACTGGAGCATGCCCTGGCTGAGCAAGCTGTTGGTACGACTGCCAGGCTGCGAAAATACTCGACCCATTGAAGCCATTTCTATCTTCTGCCAAACCCCCTAATCCTTACAAAGTTCTCTGGTTCGACTCCCTGGTGGATCTCGCCCTGAGAAGTACTTGTCCTTTCTGCCGATTTCTGTGGAGGGTCATTCGTGAAGGAAACAAGAACTGCTGCGCAAATTGCCAGTCGGTCATCCACACCCTCCAGGATGAACAATCGATGACCAGCAATTCGAAATCAACCCAAGAAAAGTTTCGGATTTCGCTCTCGCTACAGCAGCAGTAGGAATTGGGCTGGATCCAAACACGAATCAATGATCAGAATGTCAATCGTCACATCTCCTTTGGTGGAATTCAATTCGTCCACCCCAAGTATGCAGATTCCCAGAGGATCAAAGCGTGGTTGGAAACATGCCGAGAGACACACCAATCTTGCAACGAGCAGCAGTCAATTTTGAATCGCGGTTTGTATGGCTCTCACCGTCTTGTCTAAGATTGATCGATGTTGAGTCTCGCATAATTGTGCAAACGCTGCCTTGCATACCCTTCGCCACTCTCTCCTATGTCTGGGGAGACGCTGCCTCACGCACTTTTGAGGAAACAGGGCTGGTATCCGAGTCGTATCATGTGAGCGACGACGTTTGTCCAATGGATAGACAGCCAATTGCTCTTCTCGAAGGAAACCACTACGCCACAGGGCAAAAGATTGAGCTATAACTGCTATTATAGCAATTACAGTGGTGTGTATAGCCACTTATAGAAGCCTTATAGTGCTATTACGGGCATGAATCGCAACAATAACACATAGCATTAAGTTTTTTATAAGAGCCTTAATGGTTTATAGATGTCTAGATGTATATATTAATAGTAGATATGTATTATTGGTGCCTGAGGCACCTACCTTCCATATCAGCGGGACGATTCGACCCGAGACCTTAGTTAGCCACAGTCCTCTTAACAATATGCTGCGCCCATCGGATCCATAGACCTCTTAAAACCATCTCGGGCCATCCACAGCGTAAACGCCTTGCAGGGGTATTGCATTTTACCCATTTTGTGATTGGAATGGAGGCCCACTTATGTTCAGTATGCCAGCGCATTCAGCTCTGCCTGTGTGAGGCAACGTTCTGGAGCCCGTTTCTTCATGGGCGGCAAGGCAGATTTGGCCGCTGGGAGGCCTCAATTTCTGAAATACGTTCTTAAATGAACTTCTTTTTTAGTTGCGAGAGAAGCAACCTCTCAATCTTACTATTTCCATACCTGCTATAGTGATTCATCCTTTTTCTCAAAACCCCACCAGACAAAATGAACTTTGGTAGTCAATCAAGCGCTCCTCTGACTCAGCAAGAGGCAACTTACCACTACGCACCCAACTTTACAATACGACCACCTCCAGATGGCCAACTCAATGTTGGCACTGTTGTCACGGACCTCAAACGCTTTACACCCTTGAACCACAAGGACATCGTCACGATCCCGGATGGGGAGCTCTATGATCATGAGGCCCAAGGTATTCAAGCGACCGTCCGTCGCAATCACGGTGGCGAGCTGAATATTCTCAGCAAGGCACTTCACGGAAGTGTCGGCGCTGAAGCGGGAGTCAGGGGCGAGCGGACTGATGAGGACTTCTACGACATTGGCAAGCTGAGGACTGTTTACTTCTTCCCTCGTCGGAACTACCTCAATGACGTTATTGAGCTGTATGATGTGGCCGACTATCTTGATGAAACCAACTATGGATCACCGGTGTACCTAATCACGGGCTTGAAAATCGCCCATGAAGTCAAGTTCTCGATGACCCGCGGTCGAGAAGGTGAAGGAAGTGTCGGCGTTGGGGCCACAATTCCCAGCGATCCTGCGGGTGCTGCACTTGCAGCTGAGGGCAAAATGCATCGATCGTCGGGAATCTCGACAGCAAATAATGTTCCAACTGATTTTATCCTAGGGATCCAGGTTATGAAGCTTCATCACAAAAAGAAGATTTTTTTCGGGAAGAAAGGCCTCAGGGTTGAGCTGGTCACTCGGGGCGCTACTCTTCTTGATGGTCATCCCGTAGAGGAAGAAGGGGACAATTTTGTTATCTATGAGCTAGATGAGGAGGAACAGAGTGGCCTGCGGGTATTAGGATGCTAGATTGGTCATGTATTTGATTATTCACGGAGGAACCAGTGGAAAGTTTCTAATAGGCTCAAATGCCAGCTACAAAAGGCCTTCAAGAATTCTTGCAACTTCATGATTATTGCCACCCCAAGGTAATTGAGCAAGATTGACGAAGTCATACCCATCCCGCCGTTCCGACATCTTTACGAAGATTTTTTGCATACCATCTTTTCTGTAGAACATCTTCCGATCCTGGATAGACCATTCGTAGTCCACAGTCTGGATGAAGTGCAGGATAGTGGCAGCAAAGCCAGCCGCAATGGGTGTTGCAAATGAAGTCCCGCTTTTGCATACCATCTTGCCATCATAACGAGCTGGAACTGCGACACCAAAGGTCGAGAAGTTGCGTGTTCCCTCCTGGGGCGTGGGATTCATGTTTCCCTTATTCCCTAGGCCATCGGAGGCATGAATGCAAAAAACATCGTCCCTCCGAGCTGGCCGGGCTCTTTCGGTTAACGCGCCATTGTTTGATGCTGCTGCGAAAATCATAACTCCTTTGCCAGTGGCAAATGATACTGCTGATTCGATGGCTTCATGTCTTTCTTCTGATCCCAAGGAGAGGGAGATGATGTCAACTTTCCACTTTTCCACCGCCCAACGAATGGCCTAAATCAAGCGATTAGTTTGCAACTTGTCAAATGACAGCATTTTATGGCTAGATAGTAGATACCTCTCCAATGAATGGTATATGCTCCTCCTCAATCGTCTTCCCGTCGCATATTTTGCCGACGTAGATGTGTGCGGCTGGAGCCATCTTGAGGAGCAGACCGGTGATTATGGTGCCATGGCCATGAGTGTCCCCTTCTGAGTCCACCCAACTCTTGATCTCCTTAATCCTCCCCTCTCTTAAAGCTGTTTCAATCTTACGTTCATCCGATCTAACACCAGAGTCGAGGACAGCGATGCGGATCCTTTTCCCATCAGGGATAGTTGGCATTCCTCCGACTTGTTGCAAGCTGAGGTTCAGGCCGTCCATGAACTTGTCTGCATATGCTTTCCTAGGCAGTTAAAATTGTCAGAATAAACTTTCAAGATCGTGATACCACGACATTGGGATGAGGGATCCCACTTCTCTTTATTTCCGGGATCGTCATGGTCATCAAATAGGATATGTTTTGACACCTTAGTCTTGGAGAAATGAGAAGGGCTGATCTTGGATCTCTGTAAAATATTTTCCCAAGGTCCTTCTACCCCACGAAATAATTTGCTGGTCGTTTTCGAAAAGTCTCTGATCAGAAGTTTGAACAGAGGTTCAAAAATGCACTTGTACATAACGGCATCCCGTCTATCGACCTTTGGATTGTCCAATCCATTCACAAGGCGATCAAAGTCAAGGCATGCCCAGCTGACATTTCTATAGTCGTCTGTCACATCTTCTTGCCATTCACGGAGTAGTCGGCCAAGTCGGACCTTATTTGAAAGCGTACCATACTCAATATCTTTGTCGTCATCCTCCCAATTGGCAATCTCGTTGGCCTCGAGCTCTAAAAGAAGTACTCCGAAAGAAGCAATTGCCTCGGTGCGGTATTCATTCTTGTCAGCTCCCTCATACAGTGTACAAGGCATGCGAAGCTGCAGCTGGTCCAAGCGTTGAAGCTTTTGCGGGCATTGAGATATGTAGATCGCGTCGTGTCGCCAGTGCCGGTGTATCCAGGAGCTACGGCAAATTTGTAGTAATGTATAGGAGAGCAATACCTCTAGAAGTTTCCTATTCATTTTGTTGAAGGATTCTGAGTATTCGGATGGTTCGAATAGCTCACGGAGTAGGAAGGTGCGAAACGCCGTCGCTTGGGGCAGAGAACCGTTCTCGGGTAAGTATGCTACGGAGGTAGCACAAGCTTCAACCAATTTAGTCTGGAAGCTCTCTGGAGGCAGACATATCTGACAAGTTATGGAGTGAGTTTCTTCCGTATCGTCTAATTGGAAAAGGCTAAATATTGTGAGTCCCTCATTAGCTTTTCAAGATACAGGTCTTTTGAAACTCCAACTACAAACCTCATAAAGGAAGACTCAAACCATCCTGACTTGTGGCATGATTCGTTTTTTTCCCCAAATATTTCCTTTTTCGAAAACTCGTTCGAAAGGTCAAAGTGTAGTTTGCCTTTCTTTTCGCCTTCAATCGTTTCCCGTATCAACATAACGTCAGCTTCGGTTAAATACTGAGCCTGAGCCTCGATCTTCCACCGATTGGCACGCGGTTGCAACAGTTCTGTGAGGCAGTTTTTAAACCGTTCGATCGATGTTTGCCACAATTCAATAACGGATGGCTCACTCGGGTGAGAGATGAACCTGCAAACGGGGTTTAGCGAGCCAGGTGACGGTAAGTTGTCCCAACCATCGTCTTCCTGCTCTCCTTGCAATCCCGGCTCGGCAACTTCCTCGATACCTTGCAGTTGCACCTGATATAGGTAATCCGATGCGCACTTGTTTAAGATAAACTTCAAAGCTTGGAGTTTGGGAAACCTAGATGAATATAGTTCGTGGTTCTGTCGAATGATACTTTAGAAACATGATGCTGTGCGGTTCTCTGAGGAGAGCAAACCTGGATTTTCGTAATGCCCAAAGACTTGATAGTATGTAGTGAGAGAACTTGATCTTTTACCAAACTTTCAAAGATCTCTAGCACGGCACAGGTATGCTGTGGCAACCTGTGGGTGTCTTCCTCGTCTAATAGGTCGATGTTCGCATCATGTCGTAACACAGTGCTAAATTGCATGTCAATCCGCAGTTTTGTGATGGAATTCTTCAACTGGGCCAGCCTTTGGCCCTGGAGCGGGCCATATTGACCCTGTATGGCCAGGGCTATTGTGGGCAGAATCTCCTCGTCCTGAAAAAGAGGGTCGATGGCCTCAAGAAGCTTCCATGAGTCCCGGACGCTTTGTCTGTAAATTGATTCCATGCTGTCTCCAAAACAGCTCAAGGATATATGAGTCCGCTTGTAGTTTCGCGAGGAGAACTTGAAAGCCTGCCATGATCACGCAACTCGGCCGGGCGCTTAGCAAGTCTCTGCCAGAGAACTCAGGCACCCATGCAGGGTATCCCCGCAAATATTCAAAGCAACCCCTCTCTATAATATCTGTGATGGAAAATGAGAACTTCTTTATGCACAAGCGTTAAGATAGCTTGATCATTCAGTCTACCAAGGCGTACAAACATGAACATCAATACTAGTCCTCCAACCGACGCGGGAAGCGATACCTCGATCGTCTTTGACGCCGCAGGTAACTGTCAGATTCTTTTCGATGACGTCCAGAAGGCCTTTGAGCACGATCATCAGCCAAGCGACGATGCCATATCCGACAAGGAGGGAGTAAAAAGGCTGTCGGGACTTCGCAGCAGCTTCTACCACTGGATTGAATATACTGGTGCCAGGTCTTCTCCTGAATCCTCGCTCGATACAAGACTACAAGGTTTTGACGAGGTGACTTCTATGGTTTTGGAGCTTCTAGATATGGTGGCTCGAAATTTGCAACGCCGTAAGTGGCCTATGAATATCCTGATCTAGTCGACCTTTGAGGCATCTAGAAACATTCTTACTTGCTTTGACAATAGTAATCGATAAGCACATTAGGTCCAGCCAGCTTGAACAATGGGATGAGGATCTAAACGCTGTAAATGAAGCTATAGATAGGCTACACTTCTTGGCCATTGCTATTCGTAAAGCTTCTGTCAAGCGGCTTCACTACGATATCAAAACCTTTCTTACTGATGAAGATACAACCTTTCTTCGATACGCTAGAACTTACGTACGATGGAGATTTCCTGCCGCCCCCAAGGTTTTATGCAATCAGTTGGGCGATTCTATTGCTGTCAGGAGGCGTATTTTGCTTCGGAAATACAAACATGAACAGCGCCTCAAAAAGCCGCGTAACATCAATATCTCAAAGGTCGTGCCAAGCCAAGACGAGAAGTTGACAAAAACAAACGTTGAGACATCTTTACAAATGAAAGTTCATCAGGCAGCAACAACCTCTGGCCTTTCAAGTACGTACACGAAGGCATCGAAGCCATCTCATCAGGGAAAGATCATGGAGTATTTGAAACGTGGCCCTAAAACCGTTTTATCATCAATCCAAAGCCAGAAGGGGGGGGGAGACGATTCAATTCAGTATCCAGATCCTCCCAGGGTTGAAGGCGGGGATAAACCCACAAAGTGTCCTTATTGCGAGTTGTCTTTGGAGACAACACAGCTTCAAGACCCTATGAGTGGCTACTGGATGTAAGACATTCACGTTTGATGGTTTAAACAGCATAAAGCTGACAACCCGACAGCCGCCACGTCAACGAAGATCTTCAACCCTATATTTGTCTTTTTCCTCAATGTTCCAATGCTCTCATCTTCTTCGTCCACTTGCAAGAATGGAGAGATCATATGGAACGAGTTCATTCTAAGGCCTGGCCGAAAACCGTTCATAATCTGAGGTATTTTTGCGACATGGGCCACGAGCCACCGCTACAGTTTTCGACGGAAGACGAGTGGATAGAGCATATGGAAAGCTTGGAGTCCCATCCTGGCCGCTTCCAGAAAGCTCCGACCAAAGCACAGCTGAATGCATTGGCAACAAGAAAGCAACAGCTTGTCCATCGAGATAATGGCGTCTGCCCACTCTGTGAATGTGTGCCGGACGGTATTAGCCGACTAATTTCCAAGTTGAAGCCAGATGAACTCCTAGAAAAGCTGACTTTACATATTGCCGGCCATGTCAAGTCTGTTGCCCTGATATCACTTCCATCTTTCGAAGCTCCTCTTGTGGGGCCGACTGTAGATCCCTCTTCGGACGAGTTCTTTAACATAATCTCTCGATCAACCGTATCGAATAGAGCAAGCCACCAAGACAATATGTCCAATGCCACATTAACATTTAACGACATTCCCATCAGAGAACGGAGTCCCGAGAAGGGTCTGGCCTTGTCTGAACCAGACTCTTCGGTTCCCTCGGCTACATTGAACCGATTTACTGCCAGTAAGTCATTTCTACCAGTTCGAATGTGACTCTGATCGAGTTCTTTATACTGTGTCTTAAGTGTGCTAACCTTCTTTAGATGAAAGTTTCGATTCAACAGAGATGCCGCTTCTGGCTGATAGGATGCAATCAATGGCAGAACTCGACAAATCACTTCTGGCTGAAATGAACTCGAGCGATCTAGATGATTCAATAAGAGTAGTTCGACAGTTTCTGCAGGCTTCTTCCCAAGGCGACCCCAATTGGGTGACACAATCGACCTATCTTGGTTGCGCGTTGAAGACGAGAGCTGAGAGAACCGCCTCTGTTGTTGATATCAACGAGGCAATCAATATCGCGCATCAAACGGTCGATGCCATTGACGACGGTCATCAAGACCAAGTTATAGTATTATGTAACCTTTCTGCCTTCCTCAGATCAAGATATGCTATGACAGCGTCAATGGTAGACCTTGATCAGGCGATCCAACTAGTACACCGGGCTATTGCTATTCTCTCCTCCGATGATAGCGAACGGGCTGTGTGGCTAAACAACCTCGGAATCTTGTTGAAAGATAGATTCGAGAGCACTGGAGTCTTGGCTGATCTTGATGAGGCAATTGAAGCACAGAGGCAGGCAGAACAAGCCAGGCGAGGTCATCCCGACTGGGCAGAATTCGTTGCCGACATCTCACATCTTCTCCAGACCAGGTTCAACAGAACGGGAGCTTTGACTGACATTGACGAAGCAATCGATCTCAGAAGCCAAGCGGCAAACACTGTATCTTCAGACCGTTCTACCTTCTCAAAGTACTTGTATATGGTAGGAAATTGTTGTTACGAGAGGTTCCGCAGGACTGTTGCCGTGGAAGATCTGGACAGGGCCCTTGACACAGTACATAAAGCTGTCGGACTTACCGACGCCTCCAATGTTAATTTTTCAGTGTACCTGGCTAGGCTTGGAGATTTTCATATGGCCAAATTCAAAATCTCAGGGAATCCTATGGACCTGCAGGATGCTATCGACATGGCAGGTTGCGCAATTGACGCAACTTCCCCTGGACATCGTAACCTGGCTGAACGCATGAGTAGGCTGGGCACATATTTCAGACTCAGATTTGACCAGACTACATCCATGGAGGATCTCAACAAGTCCATCTCAATGGCCAATCAGGCAGTAGAAGCCATTCCTCAAAGTCATGTCACACGGGCTGAGCTACTGACCAACCTTGGAAATCGCCTTGAGATCAGATATGGCAAAGAAGGTGTGAAAGCCGACCTAGAGATGGCTTATGGTTGCTATTCCGAAGCCTTCTCAATGGTCACAGCTCCCACTTTGCAACGTGTGGTTGCTGCGAGCTGTCTTTTTGCATCCCCTTGGGCTCATCTCGTCTGCAAAGATGTAGTAAAATTAGTACCAGTGGCCTTGGAACTACTTCAACCTATGGCAGGGTCTTCCCAGAATCCAGTGCAGGAGTATCTCCATTCTCAAGCGCTGGAACTCGCGTCTAACGCGACAGCCCTTGCACTCATGGCGGGAGAATCGCCAGAGGAAGCTGTGACATGGCTCGAGATGGGACGTGGTCTTCTCGCAGACGGCCTCGAGCATACAATTACGGATTTACGAACAAGGCATCCGGAGTTAGCCGACTCATTCATCAAACAGAGAGGGATTCTAGATTCGACAATACCCGATGATCTAGTGACAAATGGGAGCTCGAAAATCTTATCAACAGAATCCCAGAGACGACGCAGGCAGGCTCAACAGGAACTCGATATAGCTATCGGTGAAATTCGCAAACACCCTGGTTTCGAACAGTTCCTCGCATTCCCGTCCAAAAACGAGATCTTGGACGCAGCCTCGGACGGTCCACTTGTGATAATCAACGTCAGTCTTCATCGCTGCGATGCTTTGATCATCGAGGTATCATGCATCCGTAGTGTCAAGCTGTCGGATGATCTATACAAGGACATCGTAAGATTTCGTGAAAAGATCTCAACTCCATCACCAGACTTGCTAGAATGGCTATGGGATGGGGTAGTTGGCCCTATCCTTAGTGAAGCAGGTATTCATTTAGGAGAACAATTGCCACGGCTATGGTGGATTCCCACGGGACCGCTACTTGGCTTTCCTTTACATGCGGCTGGTTATCATTCTGAAGGCAAGGGGCGAACCGCTCTTGACCGGGTGGTATCGTCGTACACCACGTCAATACGGGTACTAACGCAAACGAGGCTACATCGTTATAGGTGGAAGTTAGAAACGAAGAATCTCGTTCTTGTGGCGACAGAGAAGATACCTAATTTTGATTCTCTTGTTCACGCAAGCAGAGAGATTGCAACAGTTGAGGAAGTCGCGAACTCAATGGAAATTTACCCAATGACTCCAGAGAGAAGCAAGGGCTCAGTCCAGTCTGCCATGAGAAATTGTGATATCTTTCACTTTATTGGTGACTATATCCCCTGTGCAACTCAGCCATTACAGAGTCAGTTGCTGCTCGAAGACTGGGAAGATGGTTCTCTGAAAGTCCAAAGTCTTCTGGATATCAAACGAAGTGGCCATTTACCCTTTCTTGCCTATCTTTCTACTTCTAGAATGAGCGATATGCTCCGTGGAAGGTCCGTACGTGATAACATCCACTTGAGTAGCGCATGCCAGATTGCAGGCTTCCGACATGTAATTGGTGCAGGCTGGACTGCAAATGACGAAATGTGTGCCAAAATGGCTGAACGAATTTATACGATTTTGGAAGAGCGAGACTTGAGCGATGATTCTGTCAGTTACGCCCTGCATCTAGTCAATTGCCAATTTCGGGACGAATGGGTTCAGGAAAAGCAAGGGAGAAGGCCGGATTTTGGTAAAGAGGGTTACGTTAAACATTGGTCACACAGGATGAAATGGATTTCTAATGTTCATTATGGAGTATAGTGATGTTGTCAATCGGTCGTTAAACTCAAAGATAAAGAACGTTATTTTCACAAAAGGAGGTTATCTTTATAAGAGAAGGTTACTACTATGTACTACTTGGCCATCTTCGATTTCACAGAGCTTTTTCCATGCTCGTGGAGTGCATGAGGACATTAGCCATTCTAAATCTTCGGCGAGTGATGATAGAGCGCAGAGTGCCGAGAGTAGCATCAGATACCCCATTTCTTGACCAGAATGTTGAGGCGGTACATACGAGGAAATAATCCATCCTATCGACCACTCTCCTACCCTGGTATTGTATCCAGCAAATTCATGTTGCCTAAAGTGACGGAGTTTGGCTACTAAGCTCAAGTGAAGCCTCTCAAGCGGACTGAGAAAGCTTCGATACAGCTTTTTGTAATATATCGTCTCGATTAGAGGAAGCATTCAGAGCCTCGGGATCTAGGTTCACCAGCGCCAATAATGACTCTGGAGATTTGATGTTGGCCACCGTGGTAATAAGGAGCTCACCCGTAAAGGTTTTAATAGAGTCCATTTTATCAAAGATTCTAACTAGGGCTAGAACAGTGAGTCTGTTTTAAGTAAAAACAGCGCTCTGAAAGGACTCGCATGTTGACTTGGAATAGATAAATGAAACGTAGCAAGATGAGAAGGATATTTAAAGAAACCGGGCCTCTTTATCTTATTACCATCTACCTATGACAACCACGCATAGCTCTTTCGGTGTCCTAAAATTAGCCGAGGGAGCATTTGTGGGCGCTTGGCTGGAGCAACCTTGATTTCTCCACCGCTCGGGGCTCCATCAGCTTCCATATAGTAATGGTGGTTGATGATCAGCGAGACGGTAAGCTTAACCTCCCAGAAGGGACTCGATAAATTCGCCTTCTGCGCCTCAACTCAAGGTACCGACCAAAAATGCCCTGGGTTTTAGTTCAGAATAAGTCACATCAGGTCCTTAAGCCACAGGCAGCTCTAAATGATAGCAGCCAGCTTGTTGCCACAAATGAAAGTGTGCCAAGAGCAGAGACAGAATTCTCGTCTGCTATAGACTGGATCAGCCGCAGCGATGGCCCAGGCGAGATGGAAGCGGACTCTGCTCTCCTCGTTCTGAGGATCACCCCCCCTGGGATTGTTACCAGAAGGCTTGGTATTGCATATGTTAGAATGATTTACTTCTTAGTTGCCGGTGCTGTAGTAAAGGAAGTACTTTTGGGAGACTAGATGCCTGCACCTGAGTTATTAACCTTGACAACGCGCGACTTGATGCTCTAGCAGCTGTTCCTTGTCCCAAGGGCTTCAGCACACACAAAGTTCGCTCAACTAAGAACCCGTAGCTAGAGCTTAGAGAAGGCCACATGGCACTGTCAGCGACTGCGGCGTAACCGTTTGCAAGAATTCGACACTACTGGACTGTTTACTGTTTGTGAAAGCCACGGTTTTCAATTCAATATAGCAATGAGCTAATGAAGAGGACATGTAATAATGATACTTTTTATTTGATGCGAGCATCAAGTGCAAACTGCTCTGCAAGCGAACTTTGGTAGCACTCGTGCAGCTTTAGGATACATAAACTTAACCAACTTGCGCCGTAGCAAATAGCTTCAAGATGAATTGTTACTTGGAGGCTAGTCCCCGCTTAGATTTACCTTTAGGATTAGTAACAGGCGAAGTTTTCTCAAGATCCGCGGTCTCTCTTCAAACATTTTCGGCTTATTTCCGGGTTTCCGAAAAGTCGGAACTCAAACCGAGTTGCTCTTGATATCTTGCCTCAACGTGATAGGCTTCTAATGTCTTGGCTTAATTTTGAAGTTAGTGCTGGTCATCATCCGAGGGAACTAAACTTATTCTGTCTTCTGATGGTGTACAATGCTCTAGCCCTGATTTCGAACCCCGCACAGTTATTCCACTCAATCCCTTGCTACCCCAGATTACCCCGGAATCGGGAATTGCAGATTGGACAGTCACTTGATTGATACCCGAGGCGCGGGGTAACTAATCCTGGGAGATTGTTGCGAGACTCCCCGGCTCCTTAATAGAAGAGAATGAGTTGGCCCTGCTATAAAGAGAAAGGACCATGGCAGATCCAAGCTTTATTCTTGCATCTCCATCTCAACCGTTGAGGTCAATATCTCGAGCTCACCTCTCCATCATTGACCGCGAATTCCTCACCTATTTACCAACACCAAAGCCTTGGCTATCATGTCAGACAAGATCGACGAAGTTGGCGGTCCGAGGATCAGCCAGGATGAAAACCCCAAGAGCGAACAACAAGCGTTCGACCCGATACTCGAGAAAAGGGTCATTCGAAAGGTTGACCGAAATCTTGTCCCGATCCTCTTCTTGCTCTTTCTCTGCGCATTCATAGATCGGTAAGACCTCTTCCAGATATCCTCAGGCATCATCTCTAATATGATCTGATTTGCAGAATCAACATCGGAAATGCACGAATCCAAGGCTTGGAAGCCGACCTCAACATGTCGGGCGAAGACTACAACATCGCGCTATTCACCTTCTTCATTCTCTATATCCTCCTCGAAGTACCGTGTAATATCCTACTCAAGAATATGCGACCGTCGCTGTTTCTCTCGGCTATCATGACTGGTTGGGGTATCGTCACGATCTGTCAAGGGCTCACTCAATCTTTCGCTGGACTGATTGTCTGCCGCGTTATAATTGGTGGTCTTGAGGCTGGCTTCTTTCCGGCGTGTGTGTATCTCCTCAGCATGTACTACTGCCGACACGAGTTGCAGTGGCGCTTTAACCTCTTCTTCTCAGCCAGTATCGTCGCTGGAGCATTCAGTGGCTTGTTGGCTTATGCTATCGCTCATATGGACGGGATTGCTGGATATGGTGGTTGGAGATGGATCTTCATCATCGAAGGTGCCGCTACCGTTCTTATTGCAATCTGGAGCTACTGGATGATTCCGGACTGGCCCGAGACTGCTAAATTTCTCAACGACGATGAACGAGCGCTGCTTGTCGACCGTCTTGCGGCGGATAAAAAGGACACTCACATGAATATGTGGGACAAGAAAACAGCCAAGAGAATTTTCTCGGACGTCAAGATTTATCTCGGGTAAGTCACTTGTTAACCTCACGAGTGGAGTTTCTTTCTAACCCTGACAGTATCTTGATGTACATGGGTATTGTCACTACCAGCTACTCCGGCTCCTTCTTCACCCCAACTATCCTCAGACAGCTAGGCTGGACGTCTATCCGGGCTCAAATCATGTCGATCCCTATCTTTCTGTTCGCAACCGTGTGTGCACTTGTTTCCGCCATCGCGAGCGACAAGACGAAGCATCGCTCGGGCTTTATCCTTGGAGGCTGCCTTTTCACAACCGTTGGATATGTCATTCTGCTCAACATGATGTCTGTCAGCGTCGGGATCCGATACATGGCCCTCTTCTTTATCGTCGGTGGCGGGTATATCGCGCAGCCAATCGTGTTGGTCTGGGTGAGCAACAACATGGCAGGCCATTACAAATTGGGTGTAGCTTCTGCAATGCAGATTGGTTTCGGTAATATTGGGGGAATCATTGCTAGGTAGGTTCCTGGTGTCTAATCCGAGACGAGCCCACTAACAATTGCACAGCAATATCTTTGTCACAACTCAAGCGCCCACATATCCTCTAGGATTTGGCTTAGGTCTTGGCCTTGTCTGGCTCTGTGGACTCAGCTCGCTGGTCTTTTTGTTTTATATCAAACGAGAGAATAGGTTAAGAGATCAGGGGGGAAGGGACCACAGATACGACTTACCAGAGGATGAGAGGAATAACTTGGGGGATGACCATCCAAGCTTCCGTTTTACATATTAGATACGCAAGCAATCGCCTGATGTTTTGTGTGGGAAAGTTACTATGGCTCGTTGAAGGGGAAAGGTTAAGGATGTTCTAGTTCACTGCGTATTTCCCTAGAGGAAGGCTTATTAGGTTGAAAAGGCACTCACTTGTGGCTATGCCCGCGAACGTGTTTGGCATTGCTAGCTACTGTTATCTCTAGCCAATTAAACTATGCGATGGAGTCGCATTTATGTAGGCGCCTTGTTTTAGTGCGGCTGAATCTGCCTTGTGATTATGGTGGAGGCAGTGCAAATTCACCAGAAGAAATACAACATTTCACCCCACTTCAATTCTTCTTCTTCCATTTTTCTTATATCCGACTTTGCTATTATGGATCCTTTATCCGTCTCGGCGTCCGTTGTAGGACTTCTAGGCGCCGGAGCTAAGATCACATCATGTCTTTGGACATTCGCGACCAACGCTAAGGACGCCCCTCAGCTTGCACGTCATCTTGTCTTTGAAGTAGCCGATATCACAGCGGCACTCGGATCGCTTCAGGCCTACGTGTGCGGACAGGCTCAAGCCCCCGGTGAACGAGGCGCATTGATTCTGTTGGAACATGTTCTTACTACACTGACAGGATGCGTTACTACGTTCTCGGATCTTCAGAGCCTTATGGACCAGCTGAATCTAAGCCCTGACATGGGGACTATTGACAAGATGAAATGGGCTCGACAAGAGTCTAACATCACTGCTATTGTCCAGCGCCTCCAAAATCACAAGTCGTCGTTGACTTTGATGTTGACCGTTTTGCAGTGGTGAGTTTTTTGCATAATACCGGGCCTTTTTGGTTGTACTAAGTGAGTAGCGAAACCATGAAAGAAGCTCAAAGCTCAACCCGCCATCTCTGCACGCTTGTTGAGGAACTGCTGCAAAGCAACCAAGATCTTGCCACTCGCATCAGAGGGCTTGAGCGAGAGGGTTCTATCATTGCAGAGTCTAGGAGGGACGATGTCTCCACCCTTCGACAGACACGAGGCTCAAAGTCTGTTTCGTTCATCGATACACAGGCCTCCGCCATCAAATTCACCTTCGACCAGGATCTCCAGGCATCTCGAGTGTACAACCGCGCCATCGGTAGACAATCTATGACATCTCTTACAAGCACTGCCTTGTACACCACTGCGCTGTCGCTTTTCTCTAACCTAAGCCTCTCTCAAGTGTCGAACATCTCTTTCTACGCCTTGCCAGTTTACTCCAATGATTTGAGTAACAGCGACTGCTATGTATTTGGCGAGGAAGGGGCTCTGGTAAGGTCTGATAGATCTCAGGCTCCCGAGTCTTCCCCCTCACAGCAAAAGACGCAAAATAGAGCGGACAACATCTTTCCACAAACAAACGAGGCTCAGACACCTTCAAGACTACTCGGACGCTTTGCGAGAAGGCGTAAGAAGCCAGTGGTGAGCGCACCAGAAAACCCTTACCATGTTACTCATGTTGGATTCAACGACTCAACGGGGCAGTTTACTGTATGCTATAACCTTGTGCTTTATAATATGCGTGCTCTCAATACCTATATGAAACGGGCTAACTATATTTAGGGTCTACCTAAAGAGTGGCAAAAGTTGATTGATGGGCCGCCGCAGGGGTCACAGGTGACTGAAATACTTGAGATTTATAAGCAACATACGCAGAGAAGGCCCTCTGGATCTCAGTAACTAATATTTATTTTATTCCGCAAGTATTTTAATCTGTCCTTTATACTTTCTTCTGTACTGTAATAATAGATTTCTTGCAAATGGGTTACTTAGTACTAACCTCCATAGCCGACCTGTAATAAACATTTTCTTATCTATACAGTTAAAGGCTTTAAGATACTATATTCTCATACCGGTGCTATCATTTAGAGTAGTCCGCGCTTAGTTTATAAACCTACTTCTGCTTAAACAGGTTAATCTATCTAACTCGTCGAAGAGACTTTTACGTTAAGCACCCCTCTATAATAGGCTCCGGCCGAAAAGTGAGACTAAATGACCAGTCAAGTTATTACCTAGCCCTATACCCAACTTTGCCCACGTAGGTAGGGGAAGCTTAACGTTTTAGCATAAGAAGTCGGAGTTTATCAGTAAGCATTCAGATCCTGACACAAATAAAGGTTTCCGCCTGAGCCCCAGCTTTGAGTGCTATTAATAAATATTCTAAATAACTATTACCCGCAGATATAATGCTTAATAACATCATGGTCCACAGCTCCACAGCCAATCTTTTTTCCATATTCTTTGCCTGAACACTTTCCATACAGAGATCCATCCGCTCGATAGATGCCAAAGTCATCCGTGCCGCAGTATGCAGCGTGATCTAAATCCATATCAGCAATTGTGCCAAGGCGTGTACATATAAAACCAACACTCAGTATTATCGCCAGGCAATTTAAACTTCATAGAGCACAGGCTCACAGTCGTATATCCCATCTCAACTGCGCTTTTCACACTACAGGCCGATTGGCCTTCCCACCAGGCAATATGGTGGTTTTCGCGATCGTAAAGCTTTTCCTGTTGGCCAAGGCTGATAGCTGCGTGAGCTTGCGAGCATAGTGCTGCTAGTAAAGCTTGGTCTAAACGCATTCTGGAGACCTGGTGTGAGGCGCGGGATGTAAGGAATGGTAGAGAACTAAGTGAAGTATGGATGAATTTACTCCGAGTGTTGTCCGCCTAGTTCTACTCTTGTAGTATAATTATTACCTATTTATACATCGTCTCGTTTCATATCCCCAGTACCTCGCGGGCTATTTCTTACAAATGAACCTTTCTCCTATTTGGCACTCCCTCCCTGTAATCACCGGCCGAAAATGTTTGTGAAATAATCTGATTACTTGAGAATTAATTTTAATTTGTGTTTTACTGCTGATAAGGACGATGTTAGCCGTCATTAGTAATCCATGCCGAGCATCTCGTATGTCATCAGATAGAACGGCTTACTGAGGAAACCGAGAGATTAGTAGGCTCCATTTATTGAGGATGCATAGCACGTAAGCTGTGCATATTTTGCCACCAATAGGTGGTAGTAGTATTAGATGTCGGGCTGGCTTAGTCATTGGTCTAGGTCGACCGTAGTAAATCAAATAATATATACGAAAGCTACCATCTATATATAACTATTTGATTAAGACGAAGTTATCAGAGAACATAGAATATATCTAGAAAATACTTAACAATCACTTCTCCAGCTTCCTCTTCAAACTTGACACCATGCGAGCCAACCTCTTCCTACTCTCAACCTTGATTTCGCAAGCCGTCGCGGCGAAGATTAGCGTTGGCCAACAGCAATCCGGAGGCAAGAACTACCATATCGCCTGGTGGGAGGGCGAAACACCTTGTGATGGATTAGGTCACATCCTAGGCAGCGTCGACCAAAGTCTATGCTCTTTCAACTTCCAACTTCAGAACCAGGGTTCAATCTGTGAGAATCATTACCTTAAACCTCTTAACAAAATAGGAACTAACTATGCCTGTTGACCACTTTGCTTATTGTGGTACCGATGACCTGGCTATCTATAGACTTGATGGGTCTTTGTACGGGAAATGCTCGTCGAAAGACTATAACAAGAAACTTACGTGTCAGAACAGTCATGATGTTATTAAGCATTATGTTTGTGGCTAGAGTAAAGTTGCTAGGGAGTGGGGAAGAGTATAAAGAACCAACACCTGGCCTGATGTTGGTTGTTGGTTGTTGGTTGTGTTTCCTGGACAGTGCATATAACCACTAGCCGCATATATTTTTAATTGCATACATCTCCACGCGTTCCACTTTCATCTCCAAGAGGTCATAAAGAAATCTACCTACCTAGTCATTCGTCCACCTTCGCATCACTCAAGGATCAAGTTTTATCTACCTCGAAATAGGGCCCCTGATCCTCTGCAGCTCGATGACTTCCTTTTTCGTGTTTTCTATGAGAAAGGGTACAACACCTGGCTATCCTTGCTACAGCAGGCCACTGAAGATCCCAATATTCCGTCAGATAACCTACAGGTCGAGCATCTCTTCCCTTAGCACCCTTACTGACCGGTCGGAATTGAGCATAGATCAGCGGCGTTCGACCAGACGGACCAGGAATATTGACGTCTATTCCCATTTGGGCAAGAATGAAGTCGAATATTTTGTCGCTGTTGGGCATGACAGCAAGGTGTAATGGAGTTTCGAGGTCTTCGTCGTATAAATTCGGCTGTGGATAACGTTCAAACGACTGCCTTGGCAATTGGAAGTTCCTCAGACGCCAGAGCGATATGCAACGCTTGTTGTCAAAAGATAGGGTAGCCCTGATTGATCTAGCTCCCCTGACAAGGATCAGGCGCTCTATATGCGTATAAGTAGCTCTGCTCCCCCCGTACTATGATAGAAATCAAGGCTCTTTTAACCCTCTCTTATGTGACCCTCTGCTGTGCGTGCCACA